>NPFG01000466.1:0-28959 GCA_002288965.1 Xylaria sp. MSU_SB201401
GATTGGTCGCTTCTGGCCTTGCAGGCTGGCTCGGGTCTATATATATATATATACAAGTGCCCTCGGGGTTCCTAACCTCCGATCTCCGCGCTTGGTTACACAATATATGAGGGCTGAATAACTTCATTTTCGTGAGTTGAGACATGAGGCCATACAAGGTCGTACGGCCGAAGTGATTCACCGAAACGTGCCTTCAACCAGGCTACACCACGTGCACTAGTGTTCAGCGCGTGTGACAGGATTAGACAAGCTAATTAGCCATTAGCTAGGTAATCGCATATTATCTAGTTAACTAGTGGAATAGCAATTGCCTGCGCTATCAAGGGTTACAAACCAGGCTCATAACTGTCGTACTAGCATGGGTCACCTACATAACTAGATATGAAGCTTAATATTAGTATATTCGTAACTATCGTGGTCTACGAAGGTGGCCTTCGAAGGCTCCTTATATGGGCTAAATAGCGGTGAGCATACGGGCTAACCCTAGCGGCTCCACCCTAGCGCAACAGGAAGCCATTCAGAGTAACTTCATGAGTTACCAGAAGAGTATTGTGGTTTCCGCGCTCGTCGGCATCCGAGAATGTGAAGTCTCTTACCCAGGACGGAACAAGGGGTGCATCTTTTGCTGATTCAAGAGGCAGAGGGAACAGCGCTGCCTGGCGGAATGTTCCGAAGACGTTACAGCATCGTGCCGTCACTCGTTTGAATACAGAGCCATGATGCTCACCATAATCGACACGGATAAGCCTCCTGATACAGCGAGGGAGAAGTGACTCCAATGCGTAAATATTATCCCGTGGGTCCGTAGCCTAGAAGGCAGCTGTCTTACTCAACAGGGCCAATATCGTATCAGACTTAGGCACCTGGTTCCGAGTTGGTCCTTGTCAGTAACCAACAAGCAAGGGTAGGATGGGGATGCTGGGCTGCATATCTTCATGTTTTATTGCGATAGGAATATATCAAGTTCGCGATCGAATTTTCCCCGAATTTAAATGGAATCCAAGTATCACTTTTGTGTGAACGACCGAAACTCGGCATACCACGTACTCAACGTAGGAAACTTATCCGCATTCTACTATTCAGTATCCATGCAATTTCACTCCATCCCCTTATTCCAGAAACACCAGCATCCAATACCAAGCTAAACTACGATTCTCAAATTCCAAGTTGGTGGTTACTAAGGTAATGAGATCCGCCACCACATCGATAACCGCCTCCTTCTCGGAACCATCTGAATCCCGCTGGACAGATTCCCATGTCCCGAATCTTCTTCTGGACCGCCATCTCCTCACGCTTCCTCTTTTCTGCTTCCTCTTGCGCCTTGCGCAATCTCTCTTCTGCTTCTCTTTTAGCCCTCAAGGCCGCCTCTATGAGCTTTTTCTCCTTCCGGAGCTGTTCTTCAATCTCCTGGCGGCGCTTCTCGTCGGCTTTGCGCTTTTCTTCTTCTAAGCGTTGAATTTCCTTTCGTGTAGCCTCTTCAGCGGCTTTCTGGGCCGCGTATTCCTGCTCTTGAGCCACGATGAGGGCTTGTCGCGCTTGTTCTAGAGCCTTTTCCTCGGCGATGTTGCGCTGTAACTGTTGCCAGACTTCGTCCGTTACGCCAGGGTCACGTTGTGGTGAGGATTCTGCAGAGATCCGCGATTCGCCATCAGTCCTAATCTCATTCGGTGGTGCTGGTTCGGCTTCATTAGCTTTCGATACGATGGAAGTCGCGGTTGAATGAGCCTTTGGTGGGCTCATTGTCCGAATAGGGAGGCTATGAGACTGCGATAAGGTTCCGGGGCCAGTTACTGAATTCCCGACGTCGTTTCTTGACTTTTGGGACTTGAACATCTTATTCAGGTGCCGCAGAATGTCAGTCGTGCTCACTTCGAGTCCCGAGGACGTGTTGCCAGCGAATGCATCTGAGCAGATATTTTTCGCAATATTTTTCACGTCTCGACCATTTCCCCATGATTGAAATTTCGAAAGTTCCGTGAAAACGTCCAACATCTGCTGCTGTTCGTCAGGCGAGACGCAACTAAGCGCAGGCGTAATCTCTATTTCCTGTTTCTTGATCTCTCGACCCAAGAGTTCAAGGCATTTGTCCGGTCCCATGGTGTCGAAGACCACTTCTTCGTGGAAGCGACTGGAAAGACCGGGGTTTATCCGCAGTAGATCGTCAATCTGGTGAGTATAGCCAGCGAGTATGACAACAACCTTGCCCATATACTTCGGTTTCGTGAGACAGTCAACGAGCTCATTGACTGCTTCTTGGCCAAACTGGCCATCACAGAAGCGGTATGCTTCGTCTATGAAGAGGACGCGCCCGAGACCTTCAGTTAGTTTTGCCTGCGTTTTCGGTCCAGTCTGCCCCACGTATTGACCTATGAGATCGGATGCAGAACATTCAATGTAATCCCTTGATGCTAGGATTCCTATGTCATAGTAGAGTTGGCTGACCTTACGCGCTACCGTCGTCTTTCCGGTTCCTGCTCAAAGGTTGAATTAGCGGATGATATCACTGCTAGATATATGTGATTGCCTTACCTGGAGGGCCCTTGAATAGAAACGTGAACGGGATTTGGGTTCGAGGGTCTCTCCCATGTGCCTTCATGTTCTTGGCGACTCGTTGATACTTTTCAAGTTGCTCGATAAGTCTCTCGCATCCAACGATATCAGAGAACAGTTCTTTACAACTGAGCTCTGCACGGTTAGTTCTGTCATAATCTTCATCGAAGTCTTGTGGAAGGAACGTGATGTCTGGAATAGCGTTGTCTACACCAGTAGCGGAGGCACGCTTCTGTTCAAGTTCCTTGGCGCGTGAGATCATGTTTTCTACAGCACCAGCATTGCCGAAGTTTGGTCGATCTCTTTCACGGGCTAGAACCTCAATTGCAACTTGCTTGGCCTCATCTGTCGCCTTTAGCCCCTGCTTCTTGAGTTTCAAGTTCAGAATTTTCATCAGGTCCGCGTCGTTGAAATCATCGAAATGGAATGCGTCAGAAAGTCGGAACCGCCTGGCAAGACCCGGGTTTGAGTTATTCAACATCTCTTCCATCTGCTCCTGGTACCCCAACAAGAGCACGCATAAGTCTTCCCCCGGAGTATTTTGGACCTCCGCCACGATGGTGTCAATGACGGCAGTCTTATATGGATCCTTGTTGCCCCCACCGCCAACTCTTCCACCGGCATCAAGACCATAAGCTTCATCGATCACCAATACCTTCCCAGCTGCAGCCTTCAGGATCTTTTTCGTGTTTTCTTCCGATTGTCCTAACGCCGATCCTACGAAGTCGGAAGGGTTCTTCGCAACAACTTCAAGTAGTGCTTAGTATCAACCGAGCAAGGCATCTCAAGAGAGCAGCTTACCTTCTCGTTTCGATAGTAGACCCAAATCGGCCAGGATGGCGCCATAAAGCTTAGCTACCGTTGTCTTACCTGTACCAGGTGAGCCAAGGAATACTCGATGGAGTGAAAACCCGAGTGGCTCTAGCTCTTTAAGTTCCCGATGATAGTTGCGTTGGATGGCGTTAACAAGGGCTTTTACTGAATCCTTGACCCTCTCTAAACCTATCAAAGATTGAAGTTCTTCCCATGCCGCGCTGTCTCTGATAGCCCCTGTTGGCTCAGGCCCTATGAGATCTTCTTTGGTGAAGGACAGATCATCTGGTGAGGTTCCTGCAACTCGTTCCTTTCTCAATCGCGAAGCTTGCCTCTCCGTGACTTGTGCCCAGGCATTCTCCAAAGCACGCGCGTTTCCGTATCCATCGGTACCCCGCCTTCGCCCTAGGCGTTTGATAAGAATTCTGGTGTAAAGACCGTACCCGCCATTCTCAATAGTAGCCCGGCCATTATATTTTCGCTTGACCATAGCATTCAGCATCGTCAGTAGCTCCACATCTGAATAGTCAGCGAACGTTAGTCTGTGAGGCATTCTACTGTCAAAGCCCGGGTTATGTTCGAAGAACTTCTCCATATCCTTAACATAGCCCGCGAAGATAAAGGCAATCGTTCCTCTTCGTTCTTCAATTTCGGCCAAAATGAAGTCCAGTACGTTCTTGCCACCATAGTTGTTGCCGGACGCAAGTTGGTATGCTTCGTCGATGAAGAAGACTCCGCCGCCAGCCTTTACCAACCCATCTATCATCTTTTTGGTGCCGGCTGTGCCTTCATTTGCTAGTCCAGAGCCGGTAATCTCGACGAACTCTTTTCCAGGAAGCGCCCCCGCAGAGGCAAGAAATCTGGCATATATGCGCGCCACCGTAGTCTTGCCTACAAGGGGTCAGCAACATTTAGGCTTGATAAGCATGCATCGATATTTCACGTACCTGTACCGGGATTTCCCAGCATCACCATTCCCATTCGCTCCTTCTTCATGTCGATACCCTGTCGTGCTACTGTCTCAATCTTGGCCTTTATGTCGAGGAACTTCTCTTTCACTTCTTCTAAGCCGGTGAGCGCCATCAGATCATCAATAGCATTGTTAGACGCTCCTTCTACTCTCTTCTGCCGCTCCCATTCCAATTCTGAAGTACTTTTCTTGGGAGGGGAAGGAGGGACGGCAGTCGACGGAGGAGGCTGGTGTTGGCTGGGTTTGGAAGCAGGCGGCTTTGGAGTACGCGTACTTTGTGGACTTCCCGGGCTCGATAGCTGGGGTTTGTTCTCATTGGCATTATTCCCGGAGGGGGTGCTAGTACTCGAAGGAGGTCTTGAAGGAGGAGACTGTTGAGGAGGTGTTACCTTGGGAGCAGCAATATTAGGACGGGGTTTGGTAGCTTCTGAAGCGAGACGCTGGGCAGCCTCTAAATCGCGCTTCTTCTGTTCCAGTGCCTGAGCTCTTTCCTGGGCGATTTTCTTGTCCTCGGTCTCCTCTCTTATTTTCCGCAGTTTTTCATCCAGATCTCTCATGTCCATATCATGCTTCACTTGAGCCCTCAGGCGGCTATCCTGGACTTCTATATCTCTTTCCATCTCTTTCTCGGCTCTTTTCTCGTCGATATCGCACTGCTTGCATTTCAACAGCTTCTTTTCGTGGCATCTGCGCTTTTGTATATGTCCCTTAGAACACTTCACTTCAACAATCTTCTCGCATTTCATCTTGGAATGATCAGAGCGATGATGACAGCTTCTTGGGCACTGATGTAGACCACAACTCATGAGAGCGCCACTGTATGCCTGGTTAGCTGGGAATTTAATACAATTCGGGGGCTACTGACCAGGGTTCTTTGCACCCGCCGTCTGGACATTCCTGATCAAAGTCTTCCGGAGATTGGAGTATAGCGAGCCGCGTAGGGTGCCGCTCACATTTGACTGGAAGCCCATCATAGAAATGGTTTTTCGCTTTCAGCATGTCTATAAACCGTTTCCACAGCTGTCCGCCTTTTCTTGAGGCCATGAAAGTGTCAGAGTTACCGATGAGGATGAGACCGTTTCGAGCCCGCGAGAGGAGCACATTCAACCGTTCTGGAGATGACATGAAGCCTATATCACCATTGGCGTTACTCCGAGTTAGAGATATAATCACTATTTCGCTCTCGTCGCCTTGAAAATTGTCTTGTTTAAGTTAGCGTGGTGATATAAGCAATAACTTACTAGCAAACTCACCTATCGAAGATATCCTGACGCTCGGCTTTTTCCCCGACCCTGCTGAAGGAGGTTGTAAGCCCGCTCGAATCAAGTCATGTGAGTCGAGGTCACTCAGAATCGGGTCGTTGTGTCTGCTAAGCAGATCTCTAAGCAGATGAAGTTGACCGAGATAGGGTGTGAGGATGACGATTTTCTCAGTCGGCATTTCGATGTCTTGTTGACTAAGGTAGCGCAGAGTTTTAATTGCCATATGTATCTCAAATGCATTTTTCTTTGTAGACGGAGATGCGCCATCCTTCCAATCTCGTACATTATGCATCTGTTCTTCGCTGACTGAGTGGTTTAGGAAGATAACATTGTCTTGCAATCCTTTGATATTTGGCCGGTTCTTCGTGCCAGCGGCGTCAACGAGATTCGGGTAGGTGAGTTCCCTCACAAAACTAGACAATTCGGGCCGCATGCGATGTTGCTCCAACAACGTATTATGAGGAAAGCCTCTCAGAATAAGCCTTTCAAACAGGGAAATGTTGAGGTCGTATCCATCGCCCTTCTCGACGCTAAGATCGAAGTTCACTTTGGGTCGGAGTTGCTTATGATCTCCTATGAGAATCAGCTGTTTTGTATCTGGGCCCAATGCAGTCAAAACATGACTCTCAAGTATTTCTCCTGCCTCCTCCACCAGAACGACACCGGGTCGCGCCGTGTTCAGCATTTGCACGTACTTTGCAGCAGCTGTTGTAGTGCATGCAACCACACGCTTTGACCGCAGAACTGTAAGCTCTTTCTCCATCATGATCGATGCGATATGCTCTAGATTTTCATTATAGCTATCACCAGCTGCCTGAACATCCTTTAGCTTCCCTCTCAGGATATCGGCTTTCCATTGCTGTTGGAACTTCATCCGCTCGGATGGTTCGATACCCCATACTTGCGGGTATTTCTGTGCAACCTCCTCAAATAGGCCAGCGTTGTCTCCGTGACACCACCGCTCAAGCAGGTAGAAATCACTGTTGATGCTTTTGCCTTTCTTCCCTACCATCGTAGTACCGTCTTCTTGTTTGGGTACCTTGAAAGCTTCGAAGAACGGTAAACCTTCGGTTAGAAATTCTAAGTGCTCTAGGATTTCGTCTCGGGGAGGCGTTTGTTTCCCCAGTTCTAGAAATGCTTGCTCCAAAGTCCCCCCTTCCACTTTAGCAGCATCTTTCTTCGACATAAGCATTCTCCATTGGTCTCCCGTGAGTTTTATTTGCGCCGTGGCGTCCCTCATAGAAAGATCGCGGACGGCTGTTGCGGCCTTGAAAGAAGATCCTAGGCGAACGATTTCGCCTTTTGGAATTCCCAGCTTGATCAAGTCTTCAATGAACTGATCCAAAGCGTGATTTTTGTAAGTTAAAACAAGAATCTTCTCATGAGAGTGCTCGTAAATGGCCTTTAATAATAGTGCGCCGATGAACGATTTTCCAGTCCCTAGTCATCATTAAGCGGTACTCTCAAAGCAATAATATGTTGGGACAGCTGACCTGGAGGGCCTTGAATGGTACTCAGCCTACTGAACATGCCTGTAACGAAACATGCAGCCTGTGACTTGTCTAGAATGGTAGATCTGGGTAGTTGAAGAGCGTTCCTTATATCGAGAGAAGGATTGTCGAGTAAGTCACTTAGTACAGTCCTGATAGTAGACGAGAGATTATAACCTGGTGGTTGCGTTACCGATTCGCTACTCCAGCGAAGGATTTCGTCTTCGAAGGGCAGCTCTTTGATTTCCGAAAGCTGCTTAAGAACAGGTGTGTAAGAAAAGAGAGTGGTGTTCAAGAACATCAGTCTAACGATCTTGGCCTCTCTAATACTGCGCAAGGTCCTTTCCGAGTTGGCACCTGGAATTTGCAAGCAGAGAACAGGCGGTTTCGCAACAAGTAGATCTTCTTCACGGATCAATGTGCCGAGAGTGACAACGGTACCGTCTGCAATTACGCAAGCTAACGACTCATGCTTCAGAAACTTCGGGTTGTCTTTCAAGAACTTTCGTCGTTCCTGCTCGCTCTTCTTGACCATCGGCTGAAGGTCATCTAGGCATTGAAGTTTCAAAGCCCAAGGGTTCCTTCCATCACAGTGAACGCCCGCTATGGATAGACGTTCGACAGAGAATGCGCGTCGCTGTTTCTTTTGATTCTGCCTCTTAAGAGCAATTTCTATTTCTTCTCTCATATCACGTATCATGTCCTCTCGAAGTAGGCGATACTGACCTTCCAAGTGGTAGGCCAGCCCATCGGCACGTTGCGCAAGAATGTTGGTTTCGGAAGCTCGTGGGAGGTATGGATCTTTGGCTGCAAGTTCATCGGCAGTGGGAATGATCGCAATCTTGTTGATCTGGGCGTAATCATTATCATGTCTTCCGCCCGGCCCATTCGGTTCGGTCGCGTGTCCACCGACTAGGTTCTCAATAATGTGTTTGATTCTGTGACCTCGTGAGCTCACATCTTGATTAGTTGACTCCTGGAGTCTCCTAATAATCTTAGTGTCTTGTCCCAGTGGTATAAAGCCGTTAGCTTTTTCTCTGGGTAATGAGAGGAGTTCGATTAAAAGCCAGGAGAACGCCACTTCTCCTGCTCCTTTGAGGTTCCCGGATTTGAAAGCAGAGAGATAGGCGTCCCAAGCAAGCTCCGCTTCTACAAAGCTTAGGATGAGTTGTTGCAAGACCGTTCCGCCACATAAGGTTTTGATCTCTGGCGCAGCGAGATATAAAAAGATGGGTGTAACGGACTCGCGGAGGAAGGAAAGCTCGGTGCTGGCGCTGAGAGCTGACTGGAATGCAACACGGCCATGTTCGCTCGCTTGGATTTTCTGTACGCAGAGGGCCCTGCTATTTTGGTCACACACGGCTTCGAGAAACAATTTAGCGTTCTTGCTGTCGATGGTCTTTTCGCCTTTGAGTACCTCTGTGAAGTACAAGCGCAGTCGACCTGCCCGCCCAGAGTTCTTCTGTCCAGACATCTCGACAACTTGATGTAACAATGTGAAAGCAGCAAACAGTGATGCCTCTTCTTCGAGAATATGTTAGGCAAACGGCGGCTTGCTGCAGGTCTTATCTATTGGCGCCACGAACATTGCCCCGCCACCATTATTCTTGCACTTTTGCTTTATTGGCGCGGAGTGTACCGTTCAATACAACAGTATATTACCACATCTTTCACCTCACATAAGCCAGTACATTGACGCATCCAAAGGAGCACTCGAGCTGGTGACAACCAGCCTACAGAGCGATAAGAGAAGTTGAAATACAAGAAGACTCCCGAATGGGATGATCTTGTCACAAAGCTATGTCTCGCCCAATCTCCCATACTTTACCTAATGTATTACGCATAACATATCGGGCTTGATAGCAGATTGAGTATCTACCAAGATAGTGAAGCTATAACTTTCTATTTTGTGCAACAAAATAATCGCTACCAAGGCACAGCTGCGCAACAGTATCTATTAAATAATTAAAGTGCAACTAGCTCACAGTGCAATATTCTACGTCTCCTCAAGCTGCCCCTTCTAGTAGAAGACCAGCCTAAGTAGATCCAGAATGCGCACACCGCAATTCAGGACAACGCGTGACCGGCACACTACTACGTCGTGTACTACCAGATCTTCCAGAACGTGGAGATGCCACCGCACTTTGCGACAGCTGCGGACGCCCTTAGAGGACCTGAACCTCTTCGGAAGAGCTACCAAGGCTGTGAGCGTCTGTCACCCGCATACTATGCCGATCTAGTTTGCTTCAGGGCTCGCTGTTACTTACATCATCTGTTCGATCCATCGCCACAGGTGAGCCCTGCTGCGAACTCTGCAGGGACGAGTGTGATGGGATTGTCATCGCAAGTGCCGGATGCCGGCTTAGTGACGATTCACCCTAACGTTAGGGATGCTATATTTTATGTATAAACTTTTCCTTTCACTACCTGGCTTGATTTCCCCCATATGTTGACGCATCGGAAGTCTGTTCTCTAGGCTTGGCGGAAATGTATTTAAGGAGGCGCTTACCATATGTCGGATATACTATCAAAAGGTGTTAATTGCTATAATGATCAAGGCTTCGAATTGAGGCCTTGAAATCTGTCCTAGTCATCAATCGAAGCGCTAAATTAGTTTCATGACCTCAGTGGCTAGTCTTAGCTGTTATTCCTATGTACTAGTAGACTGCTAGTCATAAACTTCGATGCAGGTGCTGCGTAAGTATCCCGCCGAAATAAACATGCGGACAACGTACAAGACATTCAGTGCATCCAGCGCGTGTAATTAACAGAGATCGAAAATAAGCACAGCGACAGCAACGTTCAGCATAGACCCTCAAGGGATTCGAACCCTTACGTCCGATATCAGACGTTGCCAAGCGGTTATAGCGCCATAAGGTCTTGGAAAATTTGTGAGGAGCAGTCCTCGAGAATTAAAATACGGAATTGGCCGACTTTTGATTCCATTCGCCAAAGAAGAGCAATCGTCAAAAGAATTAGACATGAGGCTCTTTCGCCACAATCCCTGAGTTATATCAGGCTCTTTCGCCCTTGGCTTTCGCCTGTTATATGGCTTTCGCCGAATCTTTGGCAGAGGCATGGACATGGCAACAGGGTTGGAGTTAGGGTCGGGCAGCGAGTAGGATAGTGAGGTCGAGGCTGATATGGGATTGAGGACCTGTGGGAGTTGGTTTGGAAAGAGTTAGAACGGAGGTGTCTAGGATGTAAGAAGCGAATGTGCCGGAAGCGGTGGACGAATGTTGAGGGCGTTGGAGAGAGAGAAGGATGAGGCAAGAGGTGAATGAGAAGATGAGGGAAGATGAGGGAAGAGGAGAAAGAGGAGAGAAGAAGTCTAAAAGATTACAGATAGGTGTTGGCAGGCACGGCCAACCCTATGTATATATAGAGTAGCCACAGTGCTAGGGCACTAGGTCCAACTATCCCATCTACAACTGCAATACAATCACAATGGCCATACCATGACAATAGGTGCCACAACCGCTCATACGTGACTGCTCGACTACCTACGTAAGGCACCTGCGGTTTAAAGCATTGCAGCTGCCTTGTAAACTTTATAATATTTAAGTACGTGCGACTAGAAAGAGTTACCTAAATCTAGTGCCTTAATTCTTGCATTAGGTACCTATATACAGATAGGTAGGTAGGTAGGTAGGTACAAGTATATACGGATATGTACCCTGGACCATGTCGCGGCATTCCTCTGTGAACTTCTGAGAATCCACACTGCTTAGTATCTACCTTATAAATGAATTTTTATTATCATGTGCAAATCTCAGCTATAAGTGATCGATTAGCTAGGCTGCTCATCAATATGAGGCGATGCAGTATTCGTCCCCCATGTAGTTGCTATGGGGTGCACTGCAGTTAAGCAGTTTCTAGAACTCGTTGAAAAGATTACGCGTCGATCCGTGAACGAGGACCTATGTATGATCATTGCAAATAGACCAACTTGAGCAGTTCGCTGAACGCATGGATGCGCTTCAAGAGGTACATACATACATGTATATACTTCAGTGATACGGTAACATCGTATGTTTTCCAAGTCGAGGCGTTGAGTATAGTTGAGTTGATGACCGGTGGTAGGTTAGATCAAGCTCTCAGCGAATCAGTATCTGCCTACGGATCCATAGACACAGGCTGAACAACCATCACTCCGAGTAAATACCATATTACGATGGCTATGGAGGTGTTATTTTCATTGATCTTTGGAATGCATGTAGTGCAAGAGACAAGTCTAGTAGATGCGTCCATCGTCCTCAACGCTTTAAGGCTCAGGCACGAGTGGAATAACGTTGCAATGGACGAATAGCTTGTAAAATCTTGTAACCCTTCCTAAACATATCTCATGAGACGGACAACCCGTGTCTAATTACTGGAATAGAGGGGAAGACATATAAGTGAGCATAAAGTTCAAAAGCTCCTAATCTCATGTATCGCAAGTTTATCTCACGAGTCCTTCACCTTCGAGTCAACCTGACCCCGAGCGACCCGTCTCGTCCTCATCTCTCTTGCCCACAGAAAGAAATACGACGTCAAAAGCGCAGCAGAAAAGACATGAGGCTGCACTCGCACCTCATTTGTTCCCCTGAACCAGAGCACATACCCCTCAGCCGCAATACCAATAACCAACTGCGTGCACCCAGTGAGATCAAGCACCGGACGAACGAATCCCGCACCGCCAAAATAAGCATACATAAGCGCGTGATGGGCAGTATTCAGCGCGGCGAAAGTCCGCCATCCCTCGCTATCGCCTAGCACGCGGAAGAACGTCAGATACGGCGTCGTGAGATGGTGGAAGCCGAAGTGCAGGTCGATGGAGCCGCCGCCGGCGCGCACGGTCAAGATGTCGATGTATTCCCAGAATTTAGACAAGTGGTATAGCGTTCGCGCGGTCTCATCGTCGTCTGGGGATAGTGTGATGAGGCCCAGAAGGATGGCGGAGAGGGCCGAGTATACGCAGCTGTGCGCTTTGTTCAGAGTTCGTGCGCCAGGGATCGGTCCGTGGCGTGTTACATGGTGGTCGATGAATAGCCATGTTGTGATGAAGCAGATAGTCTGCAGAATCATGAACGAAAGTGATATTGACATTGCGCGTTCATGGACTGTCCTCAAGTCTTGCGATAGATAGTGCCAAGAGGCACTAGGATTGTAAGTTCATATTTCACCAGGATGAAGAAGAGTACACAGTTTCTGTGAATAAAAAAGGTATTGACTTCTCGTGATGTGTCTACCTATTATATACCTGGATGATGCTCCCGATGCACTTAGCATTCCTTCGCATTCGGTCGTATTCGGCATGAGTCAGACAAAACTGAGCAAGGGGGTTGGATCTCCAATTTGAAGCCAAGCTCCATGCGAGGCAACGCGAGAATCGGTCTAATTCTAACCAAAAAAAGGGGAAAAGGGTCTAGGTATCCTCCAATAATAGTCTAACAAGTCTAAAGAGTAGTCGATTCGTAATCCCGTAAGCCATTCCTCATCTATGTGCTTTCAGGCATCACAGTGTCACATTTCCCTCAGCTCTGATTCTCATCCTCCTCCAAAGCTGCTTTCTCGTCCGCCGTCATCTGAGCCTCCGCGCGCCCGAAGTTGACCGTCACGATCAAGAAGAATGACAGCACCGCTAACCCAACGCCAGTCCAGAATGCTATCTGGTATTGTTCACGCGGGCCGAGATTCTCCTCGCCCTGCATCTGAACAGAGGCGGCTATGGCTAGATCCGCGATACCGAGCCAGAACGCTATGCCGAGGTATAGTGTGCTGTTAATCAGTGCGCCGGCAGTGGCCTGCAGCCGTCGAGGCATCGCAGTTGTGATGTAGACGTTCGTGACGTTGAATGCGATGTCCACGCCGATCGTGCCGCTCAACATGGCTGAGAACACGTAGGCCCAGTAGATGAAGTCCGTTGACGGCTTATTGTCTGTTTGCTTTGGAATCAAAGCGAAGAGTAGACAGCATAGCAGATAGCCTGCAGAAGAGACTACCATTAAGATCCGGCCGGATAGCATGTGCAGCACGAAGCCGCCAGTTATAGCGAGGACGACACCGCCTCCAGCAAGGGGGAGGAACCAGGCAGCGGTCTGTAAAGGCGCTGTGTGTAGGACAGTCTCGACACTAGTATAGAGGTTAGCGACAGAACTACAAAGTCATTATAGGAACGGCGAGGGCTTACTAGTAACTCGAGTAGAAGAGAAAGATACCAAATATCCCGTATGCGCAGAAAAGCCCAGTGCATAACCGCCTCATATATGTCGGCTTGAACAGCTCAGAAGGAAGCAGAGGCTGCGTGGCCACCCAACCTTCCACATAGGTAAACACGGCCAGGAAGAGAACGCCAATGATAAGCGTCACGTAGATGTACGGTGTCCGCCAGCCATCCGGAGCATGACCACCATCGCTGAACGCATAGACCACGAGCACCAATCCCGGTACCACCGTGACCAGGCCCCACCAATCCATGACTGCGTCTTTATCGTGGTCGCCCAGATCCCGTGGGATCGTGACCACGCCGAGGACAACGACGAAGAACATGAGGATGGAGCCTATGTAGAAGTACCAGCGCCAGTCCAGGAACTGGGCTGCCAGGGCTCCTATGAGGATACCGAAGTAGAAACCGACACACGCGACGGCGCCGTAGATGCTGTAGACTAGATTCTTGCGCGGCCCTGGTCGGTAAGTGTGGCCCAGGAGAGCAAGTCCGGCGGGTAAGAAAGCGCTGAACCCAACTCCCTGCATAGCCCGACATACGATGAGTATAGTCGGGGTTGGACTGAAAGCCGCACCAAGAGACCATACGAAAGACCAGGCATGCCCGCCCAGGAAGATGTAGCGTCCGCCATAGATGTCGCACATGCGGGCGAAGGGGAGGAGAAGCGCAGCGGTCGTCAAGTTAGGCACGGCAGCGGGCCATGTACGCTGCGCGTCTGAGATGTGTAGGGCGGTAGCGACCTCGGGGAGCACGATGTTAAAGCCGCTAACGAAGTATTCACACATCATCATCGACAGGATAATAGAGAGCACGAATCCGTACTCGGAATACGCATTTTTAAAATTCGAGGGTCGCTGCCGGGCCAGACGTTCCAGTGCTGCCTTGTCCAGTTCCTCGGGGCAGTTGACTGCTCTACCTGTAGAGTCATCTGACGTGACGACACCGTTGTCAAGGACTGAAGACTCCATCATTTCGCGGTGAACAGCTCGACAGCTGCCTGTGACTCAGTTGAAAAAGTGGTTTGACGAAGAGACCTTTCCTGTGATCCTCCATTTTTGCAAGAGACGGCGATTTGTGTCCGTACAAATAAATTCACATTACCAATTCAATTGTGTGTGGAGAGGCGGTATGTAGGTATGTAAGGGACGCCGATGGATGCGGCCCATATACCAGTGGAGATGGAAGAAGAACCCACAATGGCGACTAAACGCTGGCTTCATGTACAATTTGCCTTTTCTATGCCGCATGAGGAATGACGTTCCCGGATGATTGGATCCTAGCATCGTGGGACGAAAGGGGCGACGAGTCTAAGAAGCCCACCTAGGGTGACCGCCCCTGCAGCCTACACCGGCGTTTAACCCCACCTCCGTATAAGTAGATGCCTTTCGTATATAGATACTGCAGATCCTTTACGCCCGGATACATCTCCAATGATTTGACCTGGCTCATGATCTACTAGAATCAATGTAAACACCTATTTGATGTTGATACGCCTGCTCGCACCTCTCAAGTCCTCTCTAAATGACTAACCTAACGGTATGTGACCATTCGGCGATTACTCGCCTAATGCGCAAGAATAACCTGGGGTTAATCGGACCAATTGCGAACTACGGTTATTAGACATGCAGCACGATGCAACTTCAAACTAACATAAAACAAATGTATGGTCAACAGTTGTCGTCATGTCACTGATAGCTAGGATGATCTTTCTTATTGGCTGTTTCTACGAATGTCTCACATTGAAGCGCCGAGTTCGCGCGGCAATGACATGGTGTCTGGTATCGCAGCTATGTGACTCACACGTGTGAGTTTCATGTTCTGCCGTGGTCGCACATGAACTATAAAGTATTGTGGCACAAAGAAATAGTGAATTGTGATTCTTCATCTGCTGTGAATTGTTCGCCATGACGCCTACGACGACGTTGAAAGGCGATCCCTTCGACCGCGCACTATTCGAGTCGGTCACGAAGCGCCGCTTCTTCTTCACTGAGTCGTTTGAGATATATCGGCTTGCGCCCAACTTCCAAGGCGATAACCGCGGCCTCTACGACTACGGCCCGCCAGGCTGTGCCCTGCAAGCGAACATCGTCGATTTATGGCGGAAGCACTTCGTCTTCGAGGAGAACATGCTAGAAGTAGACTGCACTGTCATCACCCCGGAGCCCGTGCTCAAGACGAGCGGCCATGTCGACAAGTTCGCAGATTGGATGTGTAAAGACTCCGTGAAAGGCGAATACCTTCGCGCGGATCATCTTGTAGAAACTGTTTTGGCCTCTCGCTTGGCCCGAGGTGTCAATGGCCCCTCTAAGAATAGCTCGAAGTTAGACGAAGCAACAGCTGCCGAATACCAGAACATTTTAGCCAAGGTTGTTATTCCTAAAGTTCCATAAGCTCCGCTGCTGACATTTTCATTGTCGCGCGATGCGGCTGACTTCAAACCATGTTCCCCAGATTGACAATTACGATGGTCCCGGGCTCGGCGCTCTGATCACAGAGTTCGATATTCGAAATCCGGACGGCAATGGCGAAGTCCTGCCTCCGATCCCCTTCAACCTAATGTTTAAGTCAACCGTCGGGCCCAGTTCAGCCGCACCTGTGTTCTTGCGTCCCGAAACAGCCCAGGGCCAATTCCTGAACTTCCGCAAGCTCCTTGACTTCAATCAAGGCGCAATGCCATTTGCTTCCGCGAGCATTGGCAAATCCTACCGAAACGAGATATCTCCCAGATCTGGCCTCCTTCGAGTCCGAGAGTTCCTGATGGCCGAGATAGAACATTACGTTGACCCTGAAAAGAAGGAGCACGAGCGTTTCGCCGAGGTTGCCCATCTAGAACTACCTCTTCTCGACAAAGAAACACAGCTGGCTGGCAAGACTACGCCTCGAAAGATCTCGATAGGTGAAGCGGTCAAATCCAAGACGATCAACAATGAAACACTCGGTTATTTCCTCGGGAGGATCATGCTCTTCCTCATTAGAATCGGTGTAGATCCTTCAAAACTGCGGTTCAGGCAACATCTTGACAATGAGATGGCGCACTATGCTTGTGATTGTTGGGACGCAGAGCTTCTTACAAGCTATGGGTGGATCGAATGCGTTGGCTGTGCCGACCGAAGCGCATATGATCTAACAGTCCATTCCAAGTTCACGGGAACTCCACTGGTGGTCAAGGAGACTCTCCATACGGGTCCAATCAAGGTAGAGTGCTGGCAGGCCTCCTTAGACAAGAAGCTCGTTGGTCTGAGGTTCAAGCGAGATGCTAAGGTAGTGCAGGAGAGCGTCAAGGCACTAGATCAGCAGGTTCTTGAAAGGTTAGCCGCAGAACTGAACGCAACCGGAGCCGTGACCATTGATACCACTACACCTCTATCAAACGGCAGCTCGTCCGTTGAGCTTTCACGTGACCTCCTGACGATCCAAAAGATCACCCGGATTGAGGGCGTCAGAGAATACACTCCCAACGTCATTGAGCCGTCATTCGGCATCGGTCGCATATTGTATTGCTTGCTAGAACAGACGTACTGGCATCGGCCGCAAGATGTTGCTAGGGCGGTAAGTCCCGAACACTCATTTCACCACCTACCATTTAGCTCGCTCTTGCTACGCGATAACGACTAAACAAAAGCTTTAAGGTCCTATCACTTCCCTTGGCCGTTGCGCCCACCAAGGTTCTCATTGTTCCAATCTCAGCACAAGCCCAATTCGTGCCTATTACGCGGAAGCTGTCTGCTCGACTCCGCGCACTGGGTATAGCGAACAACGTGGACTCCTCGGGTGCCTCGATTGGTAAAAGGTACGCGAGAAACGACGAACTTGGTACGCCGCTCGGCATCACTGTCGACTTTGACACAGTGACGGATGGTTCTATTACCCTCAGAGAACGAGACTCCACGTCGCAGGTCCGAGGTACCGAGGATGCTGTGTTGCAAGCGGTGAAGAACCTGGTAGATGGCGCGGAATCATGGGATCAGATCAGTCTGCGTCTTGAGCCGTTTTCGGCTCATGACCAAGATAATTAATGAATAGACGCGACAGACAGTGTCATGGAAGAGTTTGTTAGCTAATACCAACCGCGTTGACTTTCTTTTCAGCTCTATTAAGCTTAACTTGGATGCATTAGCATCACTGGACACTAATGCAATACAACGTGCAATAGTTTAACGCTTTCAACGCGCAAGGTGTGTATTGACTTGGTAAATATCCTGTTGTAGGCAGTACAAGAGGCTATTCTAGGCAATCTGGTTCTCATTATCTCATACTAGATCATAGATGCCTTTCCACTTATGCAGGACTTGTGTCTTGGCTACTTGATTAGGCATAGCCCCGATCTTGTCTTTCATCCCCATCCGGCTTTCTCGGTATCTCGATTTACCCTCGGGACCTTTGGTCAAGCTCACCAACGTTCTCACAACATACTCGAGAGTATTACCAACCGCAAGCGGGTATGCAATCCCGGCTCGAAGGCTTGCTAGTTTTTATCCACAAGAGGAAGTAGCCGCTCAAATCTTGCATTAGAACAAATTGATTCACCCTAACCTCGTCATCGAATAACTCCGACCCCGCCTTGATCCGCTTATGGACGGATGTCTAGCACGCCATTAGGTGTTACACGTAGCAAATGCAGCAAAAGTCTCAGCCTCCAACTTAAGACTTTCAGTTAGCAACCGTTGAAACCCAGTTATGGTATAATATCTACACGGACGCCATTTGAAATCCCCACCGCCTTATGACCAGCCGGAAGCCCTGTCACAACTGCCGACGACGCCGGCTCCGGTGTGACCGTTCCGTTCCGGAGTGCCACAAGTGCGCCAGGACTGGTCAAACATGTCTCGGCTACGGCAAGCTCTATCGCTGGACCGAGCCCGAGGCTCCCGGTACCAGACAATATCAAAACCGAAATGCGGCGACTGTGGCACGTCTCGGAAAGTCTGACGATTTATGCTTAGACAGACTTAATGGTAGACAGTCCCGTAATAACATTTACCCCGATCAACCAAATGGCCGTGCGGGGCAGAAGTTGAAGATGACTCTGGCCGATCCACTGTTGCAGGATCTAACCAGCGCGTCAAGGCACTATCTGTCTTATTGTATGTACCGACATCCTCATGACCCACTGGTAAGAATACTATACTCACTATTCACAGTTGCTTCCCGATTCTGCCAAGACCTTGTCGTCTACGATTCAGGGACGAACCCTTTTCGAGAGCTAATCCCAATGTCCCAGGCATATTCTTACCTGCAGCACATCATCATTGGAGTATCAGCAGTACACTACTACAACGCAGTTCGGTACGCTACGCCTGAACATTCACCTGTAGCACAGAGGGCGCTGATTGACGCTCTCCACGCTCGCCAAATCGCAATTCGAGAACTCATAGCATTGATCGAAGAGAGACGCGCCGGGAACCGCCGCGCCGAAACTCAAGCAGACCAGGATGCCTTACTCGCTACTGTTCTCTTCTTCGTTAACTTTACGCTCATCGACTCTGGAAGGGACGGCTGGAAGGATCACTTGACTGCAGCAGGAAGATTGTTATCCATACACGGCCCGGCGACGCCTTTCTCACTGTTAGGAGAAGATGAATATCAGCTACATTCAAGCACTCCTTCTTCATCAACACTAGACCTAGTGTCTCTTTCAGTCCCAACTACACCTCAGGAGCCCCTTGAAGTAGCTCGTGAACCACTCACTGCTTGCGACTACGTCACCTCTGACACGGTAGCATATTTCATCTGGAACCACGCCATACAATCACTGGTATTAGCTTCACCTTCGTTCTCACCATCTTCGTCCGTGACATCATCCCACCCCTTAGGTTACGCTGCGCAGCCGTTGACATGGGACGTATCAAAAGTCATGAGGATCCTCTCGCGAACAGAGGCAAACAGCTACCACAGCTGCCCGGCCTACCTCATGGGCATCGTCTTACGTGTGGCTCGCATCACGCAATATCTGAAGACTAGCGGTAACGTATCTCCAGTCGCGGCTCAAATGGACGTGTACCTCCAGCTGCTGAAAGAAGCCGAGTCCTTCGACGTCCAGGCTTGGGCGGCGGGCGTCTCGACGCACATGTCCGGCATACTCGGCACCATGAGCGAGCACGAGCTACGGTCGCGATGCCATATAGCCGCCACGTACCGCGCCGCCGTGTGTCTCTACATCCTCCTCGTGGCCCCCGGTCTTCCGGCTGAGATACGGAGGCGCATGCGGCTCCGCATCGGGGAGCCCGCTTCTTTCCCGTCACTGCCGACGACGGAGGACCTCGCTGCGACCATTTTTCATCATCTCTCCTTCATATCTAAGACAACCCCTCTGTTTAAGTATACGCTTTGGCCTGTGTTTCTCACGGGCGTCGATGCAGTATCGGATACGCACAGGCTGTGGGTTGTTGAACGCATGTGCGCGATGCGAGATCTATGTCCATGGGGATTCCTCACGTCGGCCATGGAGACACTTGCGGAGGTATGGAAGCTTAGAGATAGCGCTATAAAATGTGATGTCGACAAAGAGGCGCGCTTATCTAATGGTACAGCTGAAGTCGGCCAAGTTATTGAAGACGGTAGCGACTGGCTCGCAAGACTCCGGGGCTTGAAAATCGACTGTTTAATAGTCTGACATGAGTTGAAATCAACAGCACCGAGATGGTGCAATGCTAGTTTTATTCTTGAACATATATGTCAAGCCATTCAGGGGAGGCTAAAATCCGGGTCAGAGTGCGGTCGATGGTTCAAAGTAGAGCGTAATTCATCGCATCGAAAACTACATAAGGACGGCCATACCACAACAGCCCATCAGCCTATTTCCGTTACTCAGCCGGGATACCCTTACGCCGGACCAGCAGCGATTTCCTTCGCAACCTCAACATATGACCCGTTTCGAATATCCTCAGTAATTCCCACCTCCGTCGGTCTCCAACCAAGCTCATCCCTAGCCCTCTCGCCCTTACCCCTGATTCTCTGCGAGAAGAACCCGCCCGCAAGCGGTCCAGCGAACTGAATAGCCTCAGCGACATCCATGGCGCGCACAGGCAGGCCCAGGGCATCCGCCATAGCATCCGTGAAGTCGCGGAACGAGACATCGCTTGTAGCAGTGACATTATAAATCTTCTTGATCTCCCCGGGCCGAAGACAGGCTTTCTCAAGAGCACATACATATGCCCGCGCCGCGTCATCAACGTGAACAACGCTCGTCTTTACCTCGCCATCGCCAATACGCACCACAGCCCCGACTTTGGCGAATATCCCCATGAATAGCTTCACGCCGCTATCTCCGCGTCCGTATACGAAGGGGGGAAGCCTCATAATGCAGACCTTAATCCCAACACCATTCCCACTCCCCTCCCCGTTATCCACGCCGGCTTTGCTCAGGATATGCTTCTCGCAGCGAATCCGTCCATTAATCGGGTTCGCATCCTCAGGGGCATCCTCATCCGTCTCGCCCCCATCCTCACGCGGCTGAACAACGCCGACCCCGGAAGTTCCCACAAACAATTTTCTCTCGGACTTGGACTGCGCCAGACCTTCCGCCATGGCATCTACCGCGGCCCCGTCGATGCGCACGACGTTATCGTACGGCTGCGAGAAGTCATCGATCCACGCGTCCGCGAGGTGGATCACGATGTCTGCTTGCGCGGCTTCGGAGCGGAGCAGGTCGAGCTGCGACATGTCCCCTACGATTGGCGTAGCCCCGAGCGCGGAGAGCCGCGCGGCTTTGGCGGGCGTGCGGGTTAGCCCGTGGACGGTGTAGCCGGACCGCAGGGCGAATTGTGTCACGCGCGAGCCGATGTAGCCAGCTTGCGCCGGTGATGAAGATGCGCTGGGGTTTTGGGGCTGACATTTTAGTGTTGTTGCTTTAAGTATGTGGTGGGCAGAGAGCTGCGCTGGTCGAAGGGGATGTTGTGATATCTATGTTTAGGTCTTTAGGGGTTTAGGATATTCGCTAAAGATGTGCTTGGTGTGGAAATACAGATGGAAGGATCAGGAAAGTTGTTACTGTACCCAAGGAGGAGGAGCGAGGAGTCTGATATGAATAGATTGTATCTGGTTTCTAGCTTCGAGTTAACATCAGAACATCATGGGAACTTGTATTTATATACCCAGACAAACACATATACATGCATACATATATCCACTCATATATAACACTAACTATAACATTGCGGACCTCAACCCTCATCTCTCATCACCATAGACTCCACGCCACGGAGCTATGAAGTCACCAATGGCGGAATTCCGCCTTCACGAGTTATCCCTCAGACTATTCCTAATTACCAATCATGTAAACTCATAAGAGGCGTATGGATATAGGAGGCAGGACGGGCCCGTTGGATTACTTGATTAGGACGCTTATGTCCTTCAGATAGTCCGGTAGATCGGGGATATCGGGATCGGGATCGGCTTAATAGGTACTTACTAACCCTGTTCTAATATGGGATACCTATAATTCAGCAATGCTACGCTGGTTCTGAGGTAAACTGGAGTAGTTTTTGTTAGTGTAGCGTTAGAGACGTTTCTTATCCCCTGCGTCCCCAACGCGATACCACCTCATCTCATCCGTTCTATTCGGTGTCTCGCCCGAGCCAGGTAGCTCCTAATACGACAATCGCGCTTCGATGGCAATTATCCCGAGAGAAATATCAGCTGGCTCGACAGTCCCTCATTGCCGCTAAAATCGCTTGCTTGTTGCATTCGCTATTTTTCTCTTATCCCATCCATGAGAACCTACCCACCACAGCTCTGAACAAGTATTTAACTTCTACGCTCACCTTCCATTCTATAATCACTAGCTTCTGTCTCCCTTTCTTTTTCTTTACATTTCTTATCTTCGGCGCAATTCATCACTTACATCTTTTTGCTGTTACTACACCCAGTTTGATTAATCACCTAGTTATACTAACAGCGTGATGAGAAATGCATCTTCATATTCTTCTTTTACCTCCCGGTTCCTAGTTAGTTGGGAAGATACATAGTGATATTATAATCTACACGTTGCTGCAATAACACTTCCAATTGCCAAGCTGACCTAGCTAATATCGTAGTCGGGTTCCAAACGCTATTCCGTGATCTGCTGTCCTTATATCATGACGAGTCGCTAGATATGCCGTAAAAGTGTGAAATTTGCCATTCCTTGCTTCAGCCTTAGGCAATATCAGCCGGCTTATCTTTTTCCGCCGCTGCCGTTTCGAGCTCGAGAGGCGGTGCGGACCACCGTGGCTCGTCAAGGGAGTTCTTTGCCAGGCCGTCTTCAGCATTATCTCCTTCTACCTCTATTACACCATCGCCATTTTGCATAGGAGAGGTTTCTTGGGCATCTGGCCGAGTAACATCAGCCTGTTGAGCCTCGTCGCCAACATTATTGTCCTCATTCTCTTCCACCACCTCAGCCTCCGGTGTCTCCGTTGGGGTATCCTCATTTATCTTCAGCTTTCCTTCCCTCCGTTTAGGAATAACCTCCATGAACGCTTTGCCCCAGTCGCCCGTCTCCAACCACTTCAACATGATTTCGAGGACGTGGTTGGTCGCTAAGACATGTCTGTGCTGAAGAATCATGTACTCGCTAATGGGTAACTTTGCGGTCCTGACGTTCTTGTCGCGTGCAACTTGGTAGCATAGGCCCTTTTCCCTGTTTTTGTCGATGATGCCCCCTATGACATATGAAGTGTTCGGTTCTAAACGGTCTAAAGTGTACGGTGAATCGGCGGTCAGATAGACGATGGACTTATTTACGCCTTCAGATTCCGGCTCGGGGACCGGAGTAGGCTTTGAAGCAGGAGATTCTACTGAAGGTTTCTCCTCAGCGGAACTCTGTTTCAGCAAGTCAATCAATTGGCCACCCTGGGGCCCAGCCATGCGCTCTTTTGCGTCCTTGGCGGCCTCTACGAAGTCGCCCTCCCAGAAGTGGATATTTCTCCATTTCAAATGGTGGTTCTTCAGTATCGTCTCGTTCCGTTCCTTGAGATAGCCGCCGTATGAACTGATGTAGAGGTGCACGGGATGCAGTGCCCCGCGGTTGTCGGAATAGCACCTCGTCACCTGGCTTGAGAGAGATATCAACTCTGCGTCGGTCATGTATTTCTCGAATTGGCAGTCGATGATGATGCCGATGGGGACCCTGCAACCGGTCATGGATCTATGTCTTTTGCGGTCGCCTCGGAGAACGGGCTGCCTGCCCTCAGCCTGGGCAGCGGCTATCTCTTGCTCCCTCTCGGCGCGTCTCCGGGCTTGCCTATCGTGACGTTTATCTATGCGCCTCAGCCGCCTTCCTTCCCTCCCGTCTTCCCATAGCTTTTGTCTCTTTAGCTTTTTCAATTGGTTCTTAGATATCGGTTTAGTTGCATCAGATGCGTCTGCAGACTGAGCAGCATCCGTATCGTGGGGCACGCTATCGCCGTCGTCGTCGCCGTCATTGTCGGGAGACTCGTCTTCGGCAGGTCTCTTAACACCCCGTTTCTCGTGAGATTTATCATTCGCGTCAGTATTATTACCCGGCTCGGCATCGCTCTTGATTTCGGGTATTGTATCAGCGCCAGAGTGGACGAGGGTGGGTTTGAAGGGTTCCATAGTCCACTTCTATTCAATAATAACGCGGGATATATTAAAACAACAAAACGGGGAGGGTCGGGGTGTTGTTCTACATGATTATAAGATGCGAAGAATAACAATTGCGACGCCGTGACCATAGGATTGAACAAGATTTAATCACTCGGGGAACGGGGAAAGGGAAAAGAAAAGAGCAAAATTTCCTTTTTGCAGCTTGGAAGATGCAGCCATAGCTTCCAGCCATAGCTTCAGCAACTTGCCCCGCCCGCCCGCTGTAGCACAGAGCTAAGCCCCGCTATTAGTTGTAGATCCTTCTAATCCCCGTCCCCTGTTCTCTGTCCCCTGTTCTCTGTCCCTTGTTCTCTGTCCTATTAGGTACACAAGTAGGTAACGCGTCTAGTCGCGTCTTTCCGAACTCAATCTTTAATTGATTTCCCGGGTCACATCTCTCTCTCTCCCCCCAAATTTACATCTTTATCTCCGAGTTTCTATCTATCATCCATTCCATACCTAGAGAACCAATCGGGTCTAATACTACAGAATTTGATCCAGTATCTACTCATGAGGGTACTCCAAAAACATTTCACCATACGTTAAGCAGTGTTGAGAGATACCCGGAGATAGTCAGTGGCGTTCCCGTTCTATACGCTGCTTGTTCCTCTTGGTGCCATTTGCCCTCCACCGCCCACCATGTCGTCAAGACCGGAATTGAAGGTAGGTGAAAACCCCCCCTCAGCCCCTTCTATATGAGCGCAAATCTCTAATGCTTATGATCCAATAGGTTGACGATGAACACGGCTTCATCAAATTTTTCAAATCGCTTCCGACTGTCGGTGAAGAAACCGTACGAATCTTCGATCGAGGTGACTGGTATACAGCCCATGGCGAAGATGCCAACTTCATTGCCCGAACAGTAAGAGGACTTGTGTTATACTATTCAAATTACCAAACCAGTTCCTCTAACACCATGTTTAGGTCTATAAGACCACCTCTGTAGTCCGACAGCTCGGCCGCAACGACGCCAGCGGTTTAGCCTCGGTCACCATGACCGTGACCGTTTTCCGACAGTTCCTTCGAGAGGCCCTCTTCAAGCTTGGCAAGAGAATCGAGATATTTACAAATACAGGCTCCCGCATGAACTGGAAAGTCGAGAAGCAGGCATCGCCCGGCAACCTACAGGACGTCGAGGATGAACTCGGCGGCCAGTTCGACGCTGCGCCCATGATTTTGGCCGTCAAGATATCTGCCAAAGCCTCCGAGGCTAGGAGCGTGGGCGTCTGTTTTGCCGACGCCAGCGTCCGAGAGCTTGGTGTGAGCGAGTTCCTTGACAACGACCTGTACTCGAATCTCGAGGCTCTTCTCATCCAGCTCGGTGTAAAAGAATGTCTAATTCAATTCGACAAGGCCGAGAAAGACAAGGATCCTGAACTCGCCAAGATCCGTCACATAATAGACAACTGCGGAATTGCTATGGCAGAACGGCCGGCAGGCGACTTTGGTACCAAAGATATCGAACAAGACCTGGCCCGTCTGCTCAAAGACGAGCGCTCCGCCACCATGCTCCCCCAGACAGATCTTAAGCTGGCCATGGGCTCCGCTGCCGCCTTGATCAAGTACCTTAATGTCCTACAGGACCCTTCCAACTTTGGCCAATACCAATTGTATCAACACGACCTGTCACAGTTTATGAAATTGGATGCAGCGGCGTTGAAAGCCTTGAACTTAATGCCTGGTCCGCGGGACGGATCAAAGAATATGAGTGTGTTCGGGTTGCTCAACCACTGTAAAACGCCTCTTGGAAGTCGATTATTATCACAATGGCTCAAGCAACCGCTCATGAGCAAGGAAGAAATTGAGAAACGACAGCAGCTAGTGGAAGCATTTATTAACGACACAGAGCTACGGCAAACTATGCAGGAAGAGCATCTCAAGTCGGTTCCAGATCTTTACCGTTTGTCTAAGCGGTTCCAGCGCAACAAGGCTAACCTAGAGGATGTCGTGAGAGCTTACCAGGTCGTCATTCGGTTACCTGGGTTCTTAGGGACTCTGGAAGGGGTCATGGACGAAGTCTACAAAGATCCTCTTGATGAGGCGTACACCAACAAGTTGAGAAGTCTGAGCGACAGCCTAGGCAAACTTGCCGAAATGGTTGAAACGACGGTTGATCTTGACGCTCTTGACAATCACGAATTCATCATCAAACCGGAGTTTGACGACAGTCTACGCATTGTTCGAAGGAAACTGGATAAACTTCGGTCCGATATGGATAAGGAATTTCGCAACGCTGCAGACGACTTGAACCAAGAAGAGAACAAGAAGATATTCTTGGAAAACCACAAGGTCCACGGCTGGTGTATGCGATTGACAAGAACGGAAGCCGGCTGTATTCGCAACAGCTCAAGATACCAGGAGTGCTCCACCCAAAAGAACGGTGTTTACTTTACAACAAAAACACTCCAGACCTACCGTCGGGAGTTTGATCAATTGTCGCAGACATATAACAGAACACAAAGCAGTCTGGTCAGCGAGGTTGTCGGTGTAGCGGCTTCTTACTGTCCAGTGTTAGAGCAGCTCGCCGGTGTATTAGCACACCTCGATGTCATTATCTCTTTCGCTCACTGCTCAGTCCACGCCCCTACGTCCTATGTGCGACCCAAGATCCACCCTCGAGGTCAAGGCTCGACAATTCTCAAAGAAGCTCGCCATCCATGCATGGAAATGCAGGATGATATTCAGTTTATCACGAATGACGTTGAGATGAAACGAGGCGAGTCTTCATTCTTGATCATCACGGGACCGAACATGGGAGGCAAATCAACATATATCCGCCAGATTGGAGTCGTTTGCTCTCATGCGCAGATAGGCTGCTTTGTCCCTTGCTCTGAGGCCGAACTCACCATTTTCGATTCCATCCTTGCACGAGTGGGCGCGAGCGACTCGCAATTGAAAGGTGTCTCTACATTCATGGCAGAAATGCTCGAGACAGCCAACATCCTCAAGTCGGCGACCAACGAGTCTCTGATCATTATTGATGAACTGGGCCGCGGCACGTCCACGTATGATGGGTTTGGATTAGCGTGGGCCATCTCAGAACATATCGTGAAAGAGATCGGTTGTTTCGCTACCTTTGCCACTCATTTCCACGAACTCACCGCCCTCGCCGACCAGTATCCGCAGGTGCGCAACCTGCATGTCACAGCCCATATCTCTGGCGCAGAGTCCAACGGCACACCAGCGTCTGACGCCAAGCGCGAAGTCACACTTTTATACAAAGTCGAGCCCGGGATCTGCGACCAGTCCTTCGGTATCCACGTCGCGGAGCTTGTGCGCTTCCCGGATAAGGTCGTGCGCATGGCGAAGAGGAAAGCAGATGAGCTCGAGGACTTCACTTCGAAGCACGAGGACGGGCTGGGACTGCAGTATAGCAAGCAGGATGTCGAAGAAGGTAGCGCGAGGCTGAAAGAGGTTCTCGTAAAGTGGAAAGATGAAGTTAAGGGTGGCCAGATGAGTAAAGAGGAGATGATCGCGCGCATGCGAGACCTTGTCAAGACGGATGAGAAGCTCCTTGCGAACCCGTTCTTCGCTGCTGTGAAGGTGCTATAGTGCTTGCTGTAGTAGCTATGGCAGTGTGCCAACCAGGCTTTCGCTCGATTGGGCTGCCAAGTTCTTGTATTATGCTGCTTAGTATGTGTATTTATCTGCTCTGGCGTTTGGAGGGACAAGCGGGAAAAGGAGGTATATATGAAGGCCCTATACGGTGCTTGTCTTTAGACTGTAACATAGGACTAATGTAGGAACGTGTAACTAAGGTATCGGGTTTATTAAAACTGTCGATAGTCCGTACTTTTATCAACTCGGAAGAATGGGAACAGATGACATGAGAACAAGTCTTGACGGGGTTACTTACCTCTCTAGTCATAGTTTGCTACTAAGTGGCCTACTGATGGGTATGCAGATGTCTAAGAAATCAGCAAAAATGTCCCAATTCCCGATTTCTGCATAACGATTGAGATGACGTGATATCTGACTGTTGGTTAGTTAATCGGCCGCTGTTGGGATTTGCAATTACTAATTATCAATTGCTATTGATTGGTATAGTTTCTTGGTTAGGTGCGAGCTTAGGGGGTGTTGCTTCTACAATCCGCGTCGGGAAACCACGATCTACATATAGGCTGTCGCTGAGTAATCCTCCCATTAACTAAGTATATATGGTAATAGAGACAAAGCAGAGAAGCGATCTTTCAATATAAACTGGCGCACGTCATTTGAGTAGGAATGCGTTAATTTTTTGCATGCAAGATATATAGAAATCATCACTCGAGAGGAGAGATATCCTGTCAAAACGGCGAACCAGTACCAGCCCCGCCAAATTCACTTGCCATGAGACCGGGGCTCGCAGAGCAAGCGATTGAACACTAAGTCAGCGCGTTAAGTTCAGACCGAGGCAATTAAATCAAAAAGGAAATAGTCTGAGAAGGCACTGAGCATCGAGAGTGGAATAGCGAAATAAGTCGAATAAGTCAAAAAGGGAGACAAAAAATTGGCAAAAGAATGCATCAGCCGTGAATCGAACACGGGGCCCATCGATGGCAACGATGGATTTTACCACTAAACCACTGATGCCGGCTTACAAAATTTGGTAGGATCCAAAGGTTTATGTATGATGGCGTTTAGTGCAGGTCCAGAAGTGACTCGTGTTGACTTGACCTGTGATGTGAGGTACATTGAGTTACATTTGAGTGGTCACAATCGGCCCGACCATGACTGGTATTCCCACAGTGGGACCTGAGCTGCCGGCTGCTTCAGCGTGGGGCGACAGTGAGTAGAGTGAGAAGAGGTCCGCGATCGGAGACGGCATGATCTTTGCAGATAAATGATGCTATTTCTGCCTTGATCCAAAAAGGAACCTTTATAAGTCATCGATCACATGCTACACACCGCTACTAGAGCCCCTGCCCACCCAACCGGCCACCCGGCCTAGTCGGCCACCTTTTACACCAAACCTCACCATCTTGTAATAATTATAATAAATTAACAAAAATAGCTATAAAAGTCTAGTTTAAAGTTTTATATAAAAAATAATATAAATTTTTATTATAAAAAGGTAGTACACTATAAAGCATATAATAG
>NPFG01000467.1:0-28919 GCA_002288965.1 Xylaria sp. MSU_SB201401
AGCCGTATGGGTCCCACGCTATATATAACCTTCCGTATGCCCGCTTCAATAGTTCTTTTACAATAGATCAGACTTGACTTCGGATTTGAATTGCCCCTCAAGTTCTCCGGGGCCACTACGGGTGGCCCATATATAACCTCATTCAAATAAAAAGTCTGTATTATTTTTTATATAAAACTTTAAACTAGACTTTTATAGCTATTTTTATTAATTTATTATAATTATTGCAAGATGGTGAGTTTTAGTGTAAAAGGTGGCCGACTAGGCCGGGTGGCCGGTTGGGTGGGCAGGGGCTCTAATAACCAGATAGACCTAACAGCGGCCCCGGCGCTCAATGCAACTCCTAATAACGGACTTCCAGCACAGTTGTTCACGTGACTGAATCCCACTGTCAGGGAATGTTCCTACCATGACGAGACTTTGACCTCGTCGTGATCCGTTCGCGCCCGCACGAAATGCAGCTAGTTGAGGCGTCCCTTCAGTCAGCCTTCGAGACGTTACCAACCGCTGATTTCGGGATATTGGATCGTCTACCAGTAGAGCTTATATCGTTAGTCCTCTACGAGCTCGACGCCCTTTCTTTTTTCTACTTCCGCCAAGTTAATCACCAAGCTCGTATCATATCGACTGGTCTCTGAAAATATAACCTAGTCTCCAGGTATGGGCTAGAGGGCCTATGAGGACTATTACGCGCGGGGCTTGCTCCTCATTTCACCATAAGTGACCTCTACCAAGCCCTTATAACTTATAAATGTTCGGCCTGTGCAGGTTTCGGAGGGCACTTGTTCCTCTTCACCGTGGAGAGATGTTGTTTCGATTACCTCCTATCTTCGTCTCACTATCGTGTTCTTGCCTTACACACTTTTGCCAAACTTGCAAATATATCTCCAGGTCGGTTCCATCATCTTTCTCCATCGCGGCAAGGGTTGCGCACTATACCTAGCGTTTATAGTATGCTAGAAAAGCCAGCAAGAAGACCAAAGTATTTGGTTCTTGAGAAAAGGGCTATACAAGCATTATTTGCTATAAGGGCCATCAAGGAAGACACGGTTCGCAGATCGGAAAGCCGTAGGGAGCAACAAGACCAGCGCTTTATGGCAGCTACGGCATATCCATACTATAACTTGGAAGGTGCCAAACTTGAGCGTGGTGTCAGCTGCAAAGGCTGCCAAATTCGCCATCATCGTCTTTACGATGGTTTCCTCCGTCACGATCCAGTTTTCTCAACAGGGGGCTTCTTGTCTCACTTCTCACGATGTATTGAAGCACAGCAACTTTGGGCTGCGAGCGAAAGGGGGTCACGACCTGTCGATGAGCCGCAGATAACTCGGTCCTGTGGTTATTTCAGCAAGCTAGGTTCCGATGGGCTGCCTGCATGACATGTTAGAACGACTTCTCTTCAGGTTCAAGTCGCGCGAGTCCGGTAGTAAGTCCGTCTTAGACAACCTATCTCGTAGCGAACACACCCTTACTTTCTACAGTAGGTAGATTATAACGAGGCCGTCACACATAGGTGAATATCTACTTCGCGCAGAGCACGTCTGGCATCTACTCTCCCGACTCCCCGTCGTCGTCTCCCCCACCAAAGGGGTTTAGCCCACCACCACGACCCGTCATCTCAGCTAGCTGTGCCTCTAAGCTCGCGATCTCCGCCTCCATCAGGGCGGGATCGGTGCAAGGCTTGGCGCGCTCGAAATCAATAAGGACAGCGCGCCCATCCGGGCACACAATGAAGTTATACTTGTTGCAGTCCCCGTGCACGAACCCCAGCGCGTGAAAGCGGCGCAGAGCGGCTTTGCAGATCTCCAGATCAGCCGTCTCGGCATTCCGTCGGTTCGGGATTTGCTCCAGGAGGGGCCCGATGACCCGGCCCGCGAGGAGCTGGTAGATGCGGGTTTCGGCCTCGATGTACTGGATCTCCCAGTCGAAGCGCGCCATTTTAGCAATCATTCTCTCCAGTGCAGAATTATCTGCCTTCCATTTGCATTCCTCTGCCAGTAGAGTGAGATAGTTAGTACGTTCGATATCAAGATAGCCTACCATACGCAGATACCATATCGTGTTCACGCCGAGCAAATCCGCTGACGAAAACGCCACTTCTAGTTGGCCGGATGAGAGGTTGCGAGTGACAGACGCTGACTTCCAAGTGTCTTCGTAGTAGAGGAGGGGAGGGAGGACGTTCTGAAGTCCAGAGGCATATCGTCCAACGCCTCAGCGTCAAGCGCGCTAGCCTTGATCGTGATATACTTCACGCTTCGGTTAGAGAGGATGCGATAGTAACAGTCGCACCTGCCGCTCTTGGAGACCTCCATTAATATCAGCCGGGGCGGCTCCATAGCTGGTGGTGTGTTCGTGAGGACGATGAAAAGAAGGTAAAGTCAAATGAGGTTTGAAGAAATGGATAACGGCGGGGTCAGTAAAGCAGAAGACCCCTACAGACAAGCTAGGCTATGTATCTTGGCACCGTGACTGAGCAAAACAATGACCACCAATTTAACCACACCAGCAGAATAACCACTTATTTTCCCATACAAAACGCGTCATTAACGCGTTATTTGCCTTCTATCTCCCAGCTTAACTAACGGCTGCATAGTCGCAAGACTATAATAATTTATAGAGAGTATTACGCTTTATATGTCTAACTGGCTAATTGACGCGTTTTCTAAGAATCAAAGAGACGGTAGGCTAAAATACTAAGTTGCTAAAAATAGCCCTACACAAAAATATTTTTTCTCACTTAAATCTGGGACTTTGTCTATGCTATAACCCTCTACGAATAGAGTATAAAAATCTCTATCAAATGGTATGCTTCTCGGTGTTATATGACCTTCGGCTGCGTTGTGAGTAAAGAAATTGTGCTTTTGTTGTTTGTATGTAAAATATATGGGCTTACATAAGTGGCTATTCTGCTGGTGTGGTTAAATTGGTGGTCAGCACCAACTTATATTGGTGAGCGTTCTCGTGAGCCAAATCAGTGGGGCGTGGCACGGTTAACAGTCGCTATTACAATTATTGTTGTTGGCTGCAGTTAGTTGGTTAGTCCCTTACTGTAGGTATTGGCTGGCTGAATCCTTAATTTGACTAAGGCGGATCAGCCGCTAGATCTAAGGAGAGGATGCAGCTTAGCGATATGGTCGGGGAATTCCATGCCTGAATTGGCCCTTTATGAAGCTATCGAGGGTACAATAGCTTCGTGTACGAGAGCCGGCTCGGGGTCCTGAAGATGGATCGCATATCTCAATAAACACGAAGAAAAGTAACCACTAAGGATCTCTTGGGGGTTGGGACTGTTCCTTCGCTTCGTGCGTAGAAGCTAATACGTGTCCGAGCATCAGCTTGCTGCTTATGAGAGATGGTGATATGCAGGCTTCCAACATTGCATAATTTCTCCATACGTATCCAAGGCGTGCGATCGACGCTTGTCATTGGATCAATCGGAAACGATCGACCTTCTCATGCGCTTTATTTACCGGACGCCTGTGGCACAGTTACATTCCGGGCGATCCAAGATGATACAAGTAACTGTGGCATCTTGGAACAGATGTCCAACCCAACTTCGTCTTTTATTTCCATGTCGGCAGAAAGCAGTGGAAGATTAAGTCAATATGATGATTCTCAAGTCATACAATGAGCGCATAGCTCTTCGTCGACGAGCACAACTACATGGACTCACGGGCGATGCCAGTGCCCTACCCTAATGAAAGCCGAAATCGCGTCTATCGCTAGCGACTGCGTCCAGAGTAAAGATACTATCGTCTATGATACTAGTCCACAGACGTGATGAAGTATTGTAATCGCGTCCCAAGGCACAGCGGCTGTATGACAGATGGCGATCAGTTCACATTCAAGTATAACCGATCGGTGACTCGGTCTGACGGACAAGTACAACCATCGTAGGAGACGATATCGAGATTGATCTGTGACGGTGTGCAGGCAGTGTGAGAAAAGCAACTGGAATGGTAGAACTTGGGGATACACTGATCATTTGAGATGTTACCACCATGATGAATCAACAACAACTTGAGAAGGCGCGTATACTAGAATCTCCTCCCTCTCATCCAGCTCCTATCCTTGTAATTGTCTACTCATTACTTCAAATTGCGGTTTAACTTGTTGTCACGCACTGGGTCTCGTTCTGAACCGACCTCTTTAAAACGACTAACGACACATTCTTCACCCAATTACATTTCTCACTATCGGGTGCTACTCCAATGTGAAGCTGCACTTGCACTTTTCGAAATGGGAGCCTTCAAATTTGCAGCAATCACATCGTCTGCAATTCTTGCAATCCTCGGGAACCTGTGTCTCGTTTCGTCAGAGGACGTCCAAGTCAGCAGTAGCATTCCTCAACTACACACTCTCGAGAAAAGAGATGCCTACACTTGCTACGGTGTACGAATCCAATTCCCAATCATACCATCAGATCCATAGCACTGTCAAAGCTAACGTGCAAACTAGAGCGATGCAAACATTACAGATTGCCGGGCTGCACTGGACAAAGTTCGGGCATTTGATGATCAAGATTTCGAAGTATACTCAGGCATCTGTCTGAATTGGTCCCAGGAGACTTGTAATGTCCGGTTCTGTGCCCAACCCTACGTCACGAGGACGGTCAACCGCACCGCCTCGTGGATCTACCACTGGGCAAACAAGACGCTCTTGGGCTGTCTCGAAGGAGGACAGTACGCAATCATGGGAGACTCGACTAATCTGAACGGCAACGGGGGCACGTATCGCCTCCATATTGAACTCGCGGGCCCGAGGCATGGTTGAACTCACATTTCGTGAGAGGAAGTGTAGTGACCGGATCATGCTTGAATGGTGTTGATGAAGGACGTATGTACCTGCCGCTGGCTGCAGTTAGGGGTGTTACTGTGTGTAGTTCACATGTGCTGGTGGTTGCTGTCTTCTGAAGTTGGCGACAATTAGGAGGGTTACAATATTCAATGCGATCTTGCGCACTTTCCAGGTCCAATAGATAGTGATTTCATCCTTTTCCACCGCAAAGAAAGCAAGTTCTTAAAACAGTCGTCACATGTGTCTTTCCAGTAACTCGCCTTTGAACCAAACCTGCAGCCCTAGCATAGAATTAAAATAACGCATGTCGAATGTTTGCGTGGGACGGTGACTTTGTATCGGGCACATTGTGAGATAGATTCATCTAGAATGTACAACACCAACGTGTCGTACTTTCAATAGCACCAGGCGGGCTACCTGTCGTCGTCAGCGAATCCTCGGCAGAGAATATGCGTAACCGTGACGGAGCCATGAGTGTCGGTCGGTGTTGATCAAATTGCCTGCTGTTACCCATTTCTCACCTGTTCTATAGTATGTAGTTAGGTACCTGCCTGTTTGTGTCGAGTCTGCCCAATCTGCTGGTGCAGGTGGAAGGAGGAGGAGGGAGGGAGGTAGGTAGCTGCTACCCGTGGACCAAGTCACATGGTGTTTGAAGGTACCACCACCACCGCTACGTCCGTTGCCGTGAACACCTTTGTTGATTGCTTGCCGCCATCACAGACAGTAGGTAACATGCCAACACACGCCTTCCCGTCTTTTGTACCCCGTGAGACCTTCATTTGATCAGATATTTCGAGCATCCTCAATTGGCCCGTCTTCCTTATCTCTCCTTACCAACTTCGTTTCCGCGGCACCCTTCTCAGTATCGAACCCAATCTTGAGACCTCAAGCAGCCAGCTATCTCGTTTCCGCAATCATCCACCCCCTTAGCCTTCGACCCTACAATTAACATACAACTTGCGCGAGACAACACAACCCAACGCGCGTCAACACGCCCCGAAGAGGCTGCAATGCGCATTAAAGTACTTTCGACTCTCATTGCCTGCCTCACCGGCTTCCTTGGTCTGGCATTGGCAGCTCCTGGTAATCGTGTTGACATCAGTAGTGATCCATCTCAACAACACCTCCATCATCTTCATCCTCACGGCTCCAGATATCCGCATGACGTAAACCAACAGAAGAGACATATTCCTCAATCTCCCAATGGTCCCGTCTATCGCTGTCACGACCCCCACCCCGAGCTATTCGTAAGTGACCTTGTTGTGCATGCAAACAATACCCAACAGTCGTCGGCAACACACAAGAAGATATTGGCTGACAGGCTCGCCTCATCTTTAGGGTCCCGCACCGCCGTAGAGGACTGTGACGACGTGATTAACCAGTTCGCCGCCCTCGCAGGCGTCATCAATCTCAGCCTGGTACAAGGTTGCTACCAAATCGTGTCAGGCAACTGCACTGGACTGGTGTGCCCGCAGCGCCTAGGCGAGAGCACTATCCCGGGACCCCTCGCAGCCCAGTTCATGGCATCGCCTCTGCGCGACGAGTGCATCGCCAAAGGACAGAGAGGATGGTGGATCGATGGAAAGGGCTTGGGCGTCGGCGTGTATCTGACGTAGTGAATATCAACTTACAAACCGTTGATCATTGGAGCCTTTCCTGAGAGAAGGCGGCGCATCTCCTATTTGTTGGCGGCAGAACTGATGAGATATGGGGCAAGAGCTGAGAGGGAAATATGCGCGAGCAAATGAGGAACAAGATTCATGAAAGTCTTGAGACATTTCGGCAGTTCAGCCATCAAGGGCTACATAAGTTACAGACGATTTGCTCCAAAGGCTATGGAAAAGATAGTCACAACCTACCTTCCATGTTCTTCTTAGCTTGGTGCCAGTGATCATGTTCGTCGTATTGTAGCCCAGAATATCCCGAAGGCTGGTAAACCCCTTTACGCACCAGAGTCACCTTGTAATCCCCGAGCGGAAATCACGACATCGTATTCGTGATACCATACGGGAAATTTGTTCCGCGTTCGAGATTAGAGGTGGTGGGTACGAGAATGATGCAAATGCTGAAGAAGCATATGCAGTCTTAGTATCATACGTGACGCTCATTGCGTAGATAGAGCCCAAGGGAAGACATCGATACACACCAGCCAAGGACATGAGCTTTCTGCCCCACTTCATTACCTAAGACCGAGTCGCTCAAACAAGCCCACTGACATTGGAATCGTTGGCTGCTGAATGTTGCCCTGTGCAAGCTGCAAGCTGCAATCAAAACATGACCACGAGCCTCACAAATAAGTAACCCTGTGTCTAACAACGGGCGCACGACAAGCACATACACAAAACAGTAGCCATGGTACGTTCAACATTCTCAATTCCTAGCTTAGCGCAGCGAACGCAGCGCGGCATGCATGCCTTAAACTCCAGTATCAAAAGTACCTAGCTAGCTGACCTCTCTCCTCGCTAGAATAAAGACGGCTGCTACACCTACATCCACATGCAGCGGCCCCGAGACGCCGACCTCTTCGAGGACTTCTGCAAGGACAAGCTACCGGACGACGAGATCTACGTACCGCCGCACCACCAGCCCATCAACCCCGAGGACGAGGACGACGTCGTGCCCGACCAGCACGCCGCCTTCGGCATCCAGAAGGCCACGCAGCGCAGCGCGCGCCCGCTTGGAAGGACCTCAACCTCGCCGAGCTCATGAGGAAGGGCCCCGCGCAGGGCCCCGCGCCGGGCCGCGTGGGCGCGGGTGCTGCGGGAGGAGGCGGCGCCACTAAGAATCTGTATAAGGGACTGCCACGGTGAAATCGAGAAGGCTAGAGAGACTGGGTTGTTCTTTTTTGTCCCTTTGGATTCCTGTCTTTTGGGTGGAGATACAGGTATGGGGAAGTTTCGGGACTGGCTGGGTGCTCGTTCACGAGGGGCATTCCGTCTCGAGGGAAATGCTTGTTATTTAGCAACTGGAGTTTTTGGTTATTTTGTTCCTAATACCCCGTGATAGCCGCACAGCGCAATGTCACAATACTTGAGGACTCTGCTCAAACAATGCTCTCGCCTTTATGTAATTGTATATCATCTGAACCATAAACCCATGAACCGTAGAACGCCGTTATCAACCCCAGGACGCCTTGCCATGCTGTATTCGTAATAATACCAAAAACCAATCTTGCGCTATATCTCCTCATATCTCGTGACAGCCAAGATACGGCCATTAGCCCTTGCCTAGGAAGCTCTCGCGCTCCATGACCTCGGGGGCGAACTTGACGAGGAACACGGTGCGGCCGGGCCACATCTCGCCTTCTTCCTGCTTGCCGACGCTGTGGGCCGTGACGCGCGCGGGGAAGCCGGAGCCGTCGCAGACGCCCTCGATGATCCCCGCGACGTAGGCGGCGCAGTTGAGCTGGCTCATGTCGCGCGGGACGCTGACGTAGCGGTTCACGAGCGGCTCGTTGTCGATGATCATGTACTCGTCGGGTTTGGAGGGATCGGACGACTTCTCGAGGCCGTCGGCCGCCTGCCCGAAGAGATGCTGCCACACGTTGATCTTGATGAAGTGCAGCAGCGTGATGATGTTGAGGGGCCGTGTTTGGGAGCGCGCCGGTTCGCGGTAGAGGAGGAGGTCGAGGAGTTTTAGGCCGATCGGGTGGCCTTGGACGTTGAGCCTAGAAGAGCGGATGGTGTGTTAGACACGGGCGGATCATGGGTAAGTATGTAGATCTGCTGGGTGTGATGCGCCTACGGCGAGGCGAGGGCAAGAAGAAAGAGCTCGAAGTTCATTACTCACCGCTTCTCGAGGTCCTGGATGCTTTCAATCTTTTTCGAGGCATAGCTCACCATCTCGGAAAATAGGTATGCGAAGCTTGCGCCGCTGAGCTCGGCGGCTTTGGACCGATTTAACGGGCGGTGGTATATCGTCTTGCCGTTGGTCGGATAGCGCAGGCCGGATTGCTCTTTTGCGCCGCCCCGGGGCGCTTGGAGGCTCGACATTGGGACTTTGAAGCTTTAGCCCTGGGTGGATTTGTATGCGTAATGTGTGTATCGTTCTTGATGGGTGAATCGGTGGTGTCTGGAGCTATCAACGTGTTTCGGAATATGACTGGTTGGTGTCGGGGCGAGTTCTAAGTGAGGGCTGAAGGTTTGTAATTGGCATGGAGCGGTCATTTGTGGGTCTCCTGTATGCTTGTATGTTGGACGCCTCATTCGACTTACACCACGTCGTCCATAGTGACAGAAGATGCAATATGGAAGTGAGCCTAATCTGATGTGACGTATCTATTGATATAGAAAGTTATGATTGTTTGAACTGTATTTGTATATTTGTGACTCCCGAGTCCTGAGCACATACGCATGCTTTGGTTACATAATAATTGAGCAGTGGCTATACCTTGGTTATGCCTACTGGGCCAACAGTAAAGGCCGTGGATTAGGTGTATATTCTATTGCTTGAATGGGCCATGGGATGTGTAAATATATATGTCTGAATGTAGTCTCGTAGCGCCCTGCATTGCGCTCAAAAATAAACAGGCCCCCCTCTCATCTGTTAACTCTAGTTACCAGCAGTCGTTTTTTGCTCCTCAGCATTCCCACCGGCTACGCCATGAGGTGCAAGGCCCTTGAGATAATCCTCCGACTCACCGATCATCTTGCCCCCAGCTTCCCACCTCTGACGACGCTCGGCACGGCGTTGATCGCTGAGCTTCATGAGCGCGGGCCAGTAGACAGAGTGGTCGTATTCGAAAGGCAGCTGGCCGCCTTTGATATCCTTGGCCAGTTGCTCCGGCGTTACATACTGTGTCATGTCCTCGTTGAATTTGAGCTTCTCCTTCGTCAGGGGGTCGATGAAAGGGGTAATGAGCTTGAAAAATCCCCACACAACCCATGGCACTGTGATTCCCTTGTTAGTTTGAGTTACACGCTCATGTTCATTTGAGGTCTCACCGTTGACAATTAATGCCCGCCCTAGCCTCTCGGGGTAGTGTGCCTGAAGGATGTGTAGCACCTCGCGGCCTTGGCCGATGCCAGGAGCGGTGTTGGTGCGCTTGGCACCGGTTTTGAAGTCGATGAGCAGGCAGATTTTCTCTTGTTTTGCTGGAATGAGGTCGATGACCCGTTCGAGCATGAAAACCATATGTTGAACCTGTCTCGGGGTAACCTCAGTGTTCTGGCGCCCTGGGTTGAGGTAGTGGCATGGGCGGCCTTGTTTATCGAAACCAACGATGACCTGTTTCCCCGTCTCGTTCTCGGGCCCGATGTAGTCTGCCGTCAAGTCGTCCACACCATAGTCCCTTCGCCAGGTTAATGTCTCTAGCAAGCGCTTCTCTGCCTCTTTCTCATGCCATTTGGTGGCCCGAAGATATCTCAAGAGACACTCTTTGGTGAGCCACATCTTCTCGTTATCGGTCAACGGCCCATTCTTGCCGTTGGCTGACGGGACCTCGGCCCATCCCTTTACCGTTTCGAGAAGCCAATCATATTTAGATTGCTGCTCAGCTGTAAGCGGGGGGTTTGCAACCGGAGTGCTGGTCTCTGGAGGCGTTGCGAGAGGTACTGTCAGCGGTCCATCCTTTTTCTCATCGAGCATTGTCACGCCTGAGGGCGGTGTCGATGTGCTAACACTAGCCATCGGTAAAGGGGTGGCGGTCGTAAAGTGAGAAGCAAATGAGAGGCTACAGGAATTTGTATGATTAATTTGTTAGGTATAGATCTCGGGAGGTTGTGAAGACACTAAATATTAAAGGGTTGCAGGCCAGTAAGTGAGATAGCGAGGAGTGGTCTTGATGTTTCTGTAATACCATGTACCTCCCTAGCCTTGAGTAAGGGTCGCAGTGCTATCTAAGCTCAGCGTATTCGGATCTTGTCCAAATTACGCAGGTCAGATTCGGACTGGGCTTGGGGCCTTGGCTGCTGCTGAGCGGGCCCGGCAGGTTAATACTCTGGTAGCTTTGCTAGAATTCGACCGTACGGTGCTATGTATTTACACACGTAGTAGAACAGCGACAACACGTGGAATACGATAACAATAGGTATGTATGTATTATGTGCATCGACATAGGTAGTATGGATGTGAAGAACCGAAGCACAACATTTACTTTTTAATCATGTTTATCATGTTTTGCTGAAGATGCCATATCCATGGACTGTTCCCCTGTCGTTGGCCGCCAGCAGCAAGAGCTCGGTCGGCTAGGGCAGACCAGGGGGGCTCAAAATGGGGTTAGGCTATCTAGGTAAGGTAGCTCAAGCCCCGCCGCAACCCAGCTGCAAACCAACCCTGTCGAACTATTAACCACTTCTGGACCACTTAACACGCCGACGCGTCTCAGTCGCGTAGCAACCCACCTTTGGCTCAACAACCCTCGAAATTTTGACCACGAATTGCCATCAACCGGCCAAGTCGATTCTTCCAGAGGTGCATTGACAACTGGGAATTGGCCGAATAATCTTTGGTCATATGGAACTTGAATTCTCGTCATAATAGTTGTCGGCATTGATATCCTATCAGCATCATGGCTGACGCAGAGACGCAAGAACTAAATGAGCGCTTCGCAACCGGGGACAAGCCGCTCGATCACAATGTCCTCGTCGAGCTGAAATCCATCATGCAGCTTCACTCGCTCAGTCCCCAAGACCTCTTTTTCAAGTGGGAATCCTACTGTATCAAGATGGATATAGACGAGATGAAGCTCTCTGTCGAGACCTTGGGCGCCCTGAAACAAGACTTATTAGATGCCCTAGAGCGAAACAACAGGTCACATCAGGTTCAGATCAAGACTGAGAAGCGCGTAGGGGCGACGCCTCGCGCTGCCACGAAAAACAGCGGCGATGTATTCGGAATGTGCGTCGCCAAATGCGTCATTTCACTACGACAACGCCCTGCTAATTGTGTGAGATAGGTTGGAAGGGATGGTGCCGAGCACACCAGGTGGTGGGAAGTTGAACAGAAGTGCCGTCAAGAGGAGAAATCCTCTCGAGACGCCGTCTATGTCTAGGATAAAAAGCAACGCCTCGGGTAGTTCACCTGATCACAAGAGCCCTCTGCGCCTAGAGAACCAACTTGATTCTATGAATCTAGTTCCGTAAGCCCTTCTCAGTCTAACCGTGCCTTTCGCACTGCCTCTAATGATGTACAGAGCATTACCCTTCAACAACCGACAGAATGCCGGTGAACTCATAGAAGTCCTGAATGAGCATCTCAAGCCGGCAGATCCCCCTATTGCGCCATATGGGGAGCCACGTATCAAATTGACCGCTACTTCCGACCAGAAGAAACTAGGTTATAAGACCATGGCCATGAAGTCATCAGAAGCGTCAGAAATTCTGGACGACCGGATAGACGAGTTCATGGCCCTGGTGAAAGACTATCACAAGATAGATGACGAGGAGTTCGGCAGCGCCGCCAGTCAGAGCACAACCGAAATCGTTGCTGTTGGTCGCATAGCGTCGGACTCATCTGAGGGCAGGCTCAATACTGCGTCCCTCGTATTAGAGACATCACGGCGTACAGGCAATGGCCGGAGGATACCACTAAAATTGGAGAAGCTGAACGAGCGCTACCAGTTCTTTCCGGGGCAGATTGTAGCGTTCAGGGGCATCAATTCGTCAGGACAGGAATTCCTTGTTCGTGAAGTGCTGGAGATCCCCTTGCTACCCAACGCTGCATCATCGCCGGCGACCATCGAAGCACACAGGCAAAGACTTCGTGGCGGCCCCGACGCGATGGATTCGGATGACGAACCAGCCCCGTTGAATATCATATTCGGCTCAGGACCCTACTCGGCCGATGATAATCTCGACTTTGAGCCGCTACACGCCCTTTGTAGTCAGGCAGCGGATACTTATGCAGACGTGTTGGTACTGACTGGACCGTTCATTGACGTTGACCACCCACTTATCGCCACAGGCGACTTCGACCTCCCTGAAGAAGCTATGACTGAACCGGACACCGCGACCATGGCGACTGTGTTCAAATATCTGATTTCACCGGCATTAAATCGACTCATAGCGTCAAACCCCCACATCACGATCCTCCTCATCCCATCCGTCCGCGACGTGATCGACAAGCACGTCTCCTGGCCTCAAGAGCACTTCCCGAGGAAGGACCTCGGCCTCCACAAGTCCGTCAAGTTCATCGGGAACCCCATGACACTCTCAATCAACGAGATGGTCCTGGGAATATCATCACAAGACATCTTATGGGACCTGCGCCACGAGGAGCTCGTTGGGCCCAAGTCGACAACGCCTAATCTGATATCAAGGATCTCCCGGTACATCATCGAGCAGCGCCATTACTTCCCCATCTTTCCCCCCGTCGACCGGTCGAAGCTGCCCAAGGTCGGTACAGAGAAGGGCATCCCGACAGGCGCGAGCCTAGATACGAGTTACCTGAAGCTTGGGGAGATGGTCAATATTCGGCCTGACGTTATCGTCGTCCCGAGCGCGTTGCCGCCGTTTGCGAAAGTACATGCCCAAAAATCTCATTGACTATGAACATTGCGCTAACTTGGATACTAGGTTGTAGAAAGTGTGCTGGTAATTAACCCCGGCTATCTCTCCAAGAGAAGGGGTGCCGGCACGTATGCCCGTATGACGCTTTACCCGCCTAAGTTGACGGAGGAGGAGATGGCGAGCGGAGCCGTGGTTGGCCATAAGGTTTTCGAGAGGGCGAGAGTAGAAATGACGAGGATATAGAAATAGGAAGCCTCTGTATAATGACTAGTCTCAGCTGTAACAATGTTATGAAATCAAGAATCATGATAGAGAGACATGTTGATCTATGCTATGCAATTGTACAGGCATCTTCTGATTATTATATTCACATCCTACTAAGATGCTGTATTTGTGATTATGCAGCTCCTATCTACTAGACTCTATCCTTCTCCTCTTATCACCTTCATACCGGCCTGTGTCCCGCGACGAGTCCCGTTTTCTCCGGCCACTATCATGATGCCGGTCATCTCTCGGCGACCTCGACCTCGACCTCGACCTTGAGTAGCGCCGCCGCCGATCGTCAGAATCATCGCGTGGTCGATAGCTATTCCGATCACGACTCCGGTCTCTTTCCCGTTCCCGATATGTATCCCGATCTCTCCCACGGTTAATATTCCTCGGGCCATCCGGTGCACCAGGGACACCCTTGCGATCGCCAAGGGGCACGGCATTCGCGCCCCCCGGCCCAGACCTTTCCTGATACCGGTCTGATTTATATCTGTCGTCGAGATTGCCGCGATCAAAGTCCCTTCCCGGCCGCGTATCGCGGAATTCGCCCCAGCGACCTGTGTCCTCAGACTTGAGGTCTTTGTACTTCGAAGCGCCCTTCTTGCCGAGCTTCGTCATATCGCGCATCTGCAGCGCCTGGGGCAAGAGCTCGCGATTCTTCACATCGTCGGCGAAGCGCGCGCCCATGATGTCGCGCTTGGCGAGCGACTCGGCGGCCTCGTCGTCCTGGTAGAAGGCGCCGCGGTGGAAGTACTTCTGCATGTAGGCCATCTTGCTCTTGCCCTCCTTCTCCTCCTTCTGCTGCGCGAGGAAGGCCTCGTCCTCGGCCCTGCGCTCTTCCTCGGTCAGGTTGCGGCGGCGCTCGATCTCCTCGCGTTCTTTCTCGCGCGCCTCGATGGCCTCGCGCTCGCGCTTGATGCGCTTGAGCTCCCGCAGCTTCCACGCCGCGTACTCGGCCTCGGGGTCCTTGTCGTCTTCTGTGTCGACGTCTTCCTCTTCGTCCATGAGGTCGTCCCAGTGCTTCTTCCCCGCCGCGCGCGCCTCGGCGTCTTTGCGCATCTGCTCCTCGACTAGCTCGTCCATGGCTTTCTTCTTGCGCGCTTCCTCCCCTTCGGCTAGTCTGGCTGCTTCCGCCTCGTCCCTCGCTGCCGCGGCCTCTTTGGTTTCCACATTCCGCTGGCTCTTGGGTATGAACTTGGGTTTCAGCATGAGGCGCCGCGGTGCCTCGTCTTCACTGCTCTCCTCCTCTTCGTCATCGCTGCCCTCTTCACTCCCAGATTCGCTTTCTTCCTCCTCGCTCTCCTCTGTGACGAATCCTTCCTCGGCCGCTAGCCGGGCAGCTTTCTCGGCAGCCTGGCGACGCTCTTCGGCTTCTTTCCCTTGACGCCTCTGCTCGTTGAGATCGACTTGGCCGAGTTTGCTCACTATCCGACCGGCACTGATTGCTTTTGGAGGAGGCGCGATCTTGTGTTCTTGCTTTTTCGGTTGCTCAGCCTCGGCCGCGCTCGCTTCTGAGTCGGATTCGGAGTCGGACGACGCGCCTGTAGCCTTGCCTGCCCTATGACGCGCAGGCCGGACAGGGTTTGCGGTCATACGCTTTGGCGGCATGACGAATAATTTCCTGTTTTTTCCGGTATAGTGCGAATGAGCGTGGTAATTGGTGTTTGGTGTTACAGGGAGAGATGAAGAATCGCGACGACGGCTAATGCTTATTGCAGGAGGGCTATGAGATGGGTTGTTCATGAATTGAAAGATGAGAGATGAAGCTTGGCAACGCGAGTGGTCCTGTTGATAAAAGCTGGGGCTATTGTCTTAGCGGCTAGCGGGGGGGATACCCACTAAAAGCACCTACCTAGCGTTGAATGGGGGAAGTTCAATTTCACTACTGCCATTCAATTAATTAACCTAGAGATCATGTGAAGATGAAATCTGAATGATGTTCAAAAGAGAAAATGTCAATGATCAGAACAATATAGATCGATTAGAAAGATGAGCCCAGGTATCTCGAGGAACGCCATCTGAACGCCGATATGTACCTATCCCACCTGAATTGGACCTGATTTTTTTGTGACAACCACACCACTGTCATGAAATACCATCCTCGTCATCGTCCTGGCTCATCGTAGTCTCTGTTGTCGTCTGTGCCGAGATTCGCATATCGACAGCATCGCCCTGACCTGCACCATGTTCTCCTACTTCACCCATCTGATCATCGAGCCCAGACCCGGACTCATCTGCGCTGTCCGCGTGGCCCGAGACATCTCCTCCGGCTTCCACCTTGTTACTGCTCAAGGGTATGTTCTTGTTGATGTCTTCCCATTTTTTACTCCTGCCCTGGATCGCCCTCGACTTGTCCTTGCTTAAAGCCACCTTCTTCTCCGTGCGCTCCATTATGGCGGCGGCGCGGTCCTGTGCCTTCTCGTTGCGCTTCCGGGCCTTGCTGCTTAGAGCCCGGCTTTTCCTCTGCTTCTTGGACACGCCGGCGCCATGATGTATCGCCAGCACGGAGGGGCGATGATCGACTGACTCGGGAGGAGGCTGGATGTCCTTGAGGGACTTGTCGGTGTTGATACTGGGAGATGTGGCCCGCCTCGCCGCACGCGAGTGTAATGAAGGAGCTAAATAGGTGAGAAGTTAGTTTTGGTGACGGCAATCTGATCTGATATATCCACTACCTACCCTTCTTCTTTTTCGTTATACCGCCTTTAGCCATTGTCTCTGTGCCTAGATGATTTTAGGCGGGTGTACGCGGAAATAGCTTGGACCGACAGCTATAGGTCTATATTGTCGCGGTTCTTCTCTGTCACGATCGAATTCTTTTTTTGGTCCTTGGAAAAGTGTTATGGAATCGGCAGACTCTGCCCCGCCAGCCCCACCTAGTCTAGTCTCCTATTGTTGGGAAGAGCCCCGCACGTTGAGCATCAACAATACAGCTGTTGCACTAACGTACGGTAAAGGAGGAGGAGGCTATCTCAATTTCCTCTTTCCTCTTCTTCATCCAACTTCTCCACTCATCCATTGCATCATCCTAAGAGGGCCCTGTATCAAGTGCCTAAGAGGCAATGCAAGTACGTCTGGAAAATGAAATCTGTGGCCAGCTCCAGCGGGGTCATGATGAGTTTGCCCATCGGGGCTTTCTGCCTGAAGGTTGCCTGCACGACTTAATTACAGAGTCTGCTATCTTCAAAGAATTACGGCTTTGCCTGAATCTCGAGACACTAGAGGGTAAAAAGTTGATTAAGTTCATAAAGTCCGATGCCGCAAAGGTCTTCGCAATCACACTTCTCGTTGGCCTTGAGGATAGACAGCTATGCGAAGCGATGAAGGCATTCGAAGCGAATAACTTCGATGATAAATGCCTGCCCATTACACTTTCTAAAAACAGGAATCCCGGAGACAAGCTACCAATGTTTCCGGAAATGATATGGTCCGCGGTAGAGATCAAGCGCTTCTATTACGAACAATGGTGGTTTCTCGCTCCCGTCTTCTCTAACGCCAATTTCGAGTTCTGTCTCCCACACCTATGCCCTTTACCCTTCACGTTGGAAAGCAGCGTCTCTTCGACAGTATCTGAAGCTAAAATCCACCAATCACACCAAGTAAGCGTTGAATTATGTTTTTATAATTCTATCCACAGAGCGCTGAGTCGACTAGGCCCGTGACACCCCCACACACGTTGCTATTGAAAATATTTCTCGACGCTGTGTCTACTCGTCGGACCGAGAATTAGAGGAAGCGTTTAAAAGAGAAGCAAAATTTCTGAATGAAGTTAGGAGGCTTAATCATCGACACATAACTCACTGTATCGCCGCAATCGCAAGGGGTAAAAACTACTACTTCATATTCGAATGGGCTAATAAAGGAAACCTCCGAGATTATTGGAAAGCGGTACCTTACCCCGTCCTGGACTCGAGCCTTGTCAAAGACATAATCTTGCAGCTACGGGGACTTGCAGGTGCCCTTCATGACTTGCATAACTATAAGGGAGACCGATCATACCGGCATGGGAATCTGAAACCCGAAAATATATTATGTTTTGACGACGGGACGCAATTGGGAACTCTCAAACTTACGGGCATTGAGGGGAGGAAACACCATATTGTATCTACTTTCGTAAGACGACGTTCGCCAGTCGCAACACAACCCGGGAGATACGATCCTCCCGAAGTTAACACTGCACCTTTGACAAACGCACGATCGCACTTGTATGACATTTGGTCCATGGGATGCATTATCTTAGAACTCATCATCTGGCTTCTGTACGGCTACCCAGAGCTCGAGAGGTTTAATACAAGCCTCGGAGAAGACTCCTTGGAAGAAGTCAGGTACTTTGAGGTAAAGCAGGGCGAGGATGGACGAGAGGTAGCTAAAGTGCACCGCGTCGCTGTATCTTGGACGGATCACATGTTAAAGGATCTAGAATGCTCAGGGCCCAGGGCATTGATGGACCTCCTTGACTTGGTCAGGACAAGGCTTCTGGTGGTGCGACTTCCCTCCACTAGGTGGGGCCACTACGGCATCGATATCGAGACTCCTATGCGGGAAAAAGATTCAGAAGAGGCTACCCGACTAACTCGCGTTTCAGCCGAGATTTTCCGCAACTCGATAACCGATATCATACACATGTCAAAGACTGACGAAAGTTACTTGCTCAGGAGCGTTACACCTAAAAGCTTCTGTGGTCTTTCGTGCACACCAAGAACCTCTAACCCAGACTCTCGACGCTCTTCAGACCTTGTCCAGCGACGGCGGGATAATTGGCACAACTTAAAGGCAGACGATGCGGAACCATTATCACGCGTGGCGCCCAAGCACAGAATGTACGCAAGCTTCTCATATGTCCATTTATTCATCCGCTTTATAGCTAACAGGTCTTTTAATTGTCCCAGGCTGTCGGTAAATTCTCCCAAATTGATAAGCGACTTTACTAAGACTTCCCTTTATGAGCTTGATGATGGCTGGAATTTCATTACGGACAACAAGTTTGCCTACGATCTTATCCAAAAGATAGGGAAATCGGCGATCTTACCTGCAAACCATAACCCATCAAGACTGTGCGGTGGCTGCCAAAGCCTCAAATTCTGGGCCCCTGGATTTCAATTTCAAACTGATTTGAGGACCATCTCCGCGAATTGCGACTTCTGTGGGATGTTACATGAAATAGGCACCCAACTAGGTAACCCTGAGTTGGGACCCATTAGGTTTGCTAGAGTCGGATCAATTCTGAAAGCGGACGGAAAAGATCTTCCCGTGCTATCTATCTACAGAAGCCCTGGTAAGCTTCTCTTATCTCCTGATAGCTAACTGCATAGATATAGCTCTGGCCTAGCATGACTCTAACTCGTTGATCACGATAATAGACGTCGAAGCGCCAACTCCTATCCAGCTTGGCCTTCCGGAGCTACCCAAGGCAGGTAGTCGGACTCATTTTAACATCATCCGTGAGTGGCTCAACGACTGTGACAACCATCCAGCATGCCGCCCATCTAAGTCAAACCGCCTCCCCACCCGAGTCATTGATGTGGGTGAGAGAGATACGCAGACCATACGACTTCATGAGACTCAGGAGGACGAGTCTGGCATGTATATTGCGCTATCTCACCGGTGGGGTGACATTCCAGAGGAGCATTTTTTCCGCACTCTCATAACAAACATCGAGGATTACAAAGTGAAGATCAATCTCCAAGATCTTCCCGATACATTTCGAGACGCTGTCATAACTACTCGAGCTCTTGGATTCAAATACCTATGGATTGACTCCATCTGTATTATCCAAGGACCTGGCGGTGATTTCGACAAAGAGGCGGGACGTATGGAAGATATCTTCAGCTCAGCGTACTGCGTTATTGCAGCAAACCGAGCAACTAGTCAGAAGAGCGGCTTCTTAAAACCTCGGCCAAAGAGAAAATACGTGACTTTTGCCCGTGAGAATATGGAGACATTCTACGTTTGTCACTTCATCGATAACTTCAACATGGATGTGCTAGAAGGACATCTGAATAAAAGGGGATGGGTGTTGCAAGAACGAGCTCTCTCACGTCGTACAATCTACTTTGCCGAGAGCCAAACATATTGGGAGTGTGGCGAGGGCGTGAGATGCGAGACTCTGAACAAGATGGAAAAGTAAGCTTGTTCCTTTCCCTTCTCTTTGGATTGTAAAACTGAAATATTTCTTCATTAGTAAATTGGCAGCATTTCTCGGAGATCCGAATTTTCCCACAGTTGCCATGATGTCCACCATGGGCAGCAAGATTCGTCTTTACCAGTTTTTGTACAGACTATATTCCCGACTAAGTTTCAAACACATTGAAGACCGACCTATTGCTATAGCCGGTCTCGAAAACCGCCTCATCCGCGATTTCAGCGCTCGAGGGGGGTATGGAGTCTTTGATGACGGGCCTTACCTAGAGCTCTCGCATACCAGCCTGTTATGGCGACGTGGCGCGGACCAAAAAATGCTAGTTAAGATCCGCTTCCAGAATGACCCTGCCATGCTAGTGCCGTCTTGGTCGTGGATGGCGTATGAGGGAGGAATCGACTATCTAGATCTTCCGTTGTCTAGGGTCCAGTGGGTGGAAGATGAACTCGGCCTTTCTTGGGGTCAGGAAGCCAGCAGCGTTTGGTATATGACCGACTACAGTCATGATAACCACCTGAGAGCTGTAGCTCGAGATTTCAAGGATCTCAACCACATTCTTCAAGGCATAGAGGAACGGCAACAGATCATATTCGACGATCCAGGCGGGGTTGAGGGGCGGCCATTAAAGTGTGTCATCTTGGGAAGAGTGGAAGGAGAACTTCCACCGCGGGAAGTGACTTGTTACGTCCTGGTCGTTGCGCCGAAGGACTATGCAGAAAATGAAATTTACGAACGGGTCGGGGTGGGATTCCTGTCCTCCGAAAATATAACGCTAGAAGGGCCGGGCATGGCGGTGAAGGTTCGGTAGCCACTCCGTATTATAGCGACAGGTAACAATTACCATCCTGCTGACCTGTAAGTGCAAATTATCTAATTACTAACCTAAATAGGTAAGTAACCTGCTGAGTTTCATATGCCCTGCTGGAATCGTAGTCGGCAAGCACATAATGTAAAGACGCTGGCACAGTCTTGGAGATTGATTGTATTCTCATGTCACTTACAACATGGAGTGCACACTGCTGATCGTGTAAGGCTACGGATCCTACTGCTCTGTCATATCTTGCTGATACTTTGCTACAAGTATACATACGCTTGGTGTCTTAGTACATGGTCACGGCTGGGCTTCAGCAGTAGCGCGCACGTGCATGTGTGAAGTTACTTGACGCACTTCTATTGGATATTACCTACTCACCTTACACCACTTCTGTCGAGTGTATAGTTCATGCGCCCCAATATAATACACTCCTCCAGTGGCTTATCTACACTTAAATGTGTAAGTGTATTCAGACCGGTGGTATTTGTACCTAGGTAGAGTATTGCGGCTATTTCGAGTGTAACTAGTAGAACGCATCACTTAGCAAACTGTTAGTAAGTACCTTGATGTGGATGTCAAGTTCCATATGGATCAAGAGAGAACACATTATTACCACAGCTACATACGTACTAGGTAAGTTTATTTTTTTTCTTGCAGGTATACCAAGCAGACGGCTGTCACAAGCCGTGCTTGTGCATGGTAAGCTTCGTGCATGTTGAAGGTTTGCTTGGGGCTTGGCAGTTCTAGGTACTTGCAGATACCTTAAGAATCACAGCGAGAGCTAGGTACAACTAACTAGCGCCCCAACAGTTACTTTCAAGTCCTCCTGCACCCACCACTTGACCTTCATGACTTCTTGAACAAAATTCAGTCCCTTCGCGCAACCGATGCGCTCACCATCGCCTATTCGAACGAACACTCGAACGCGATGGCCTTGTCTGTCCATCCCTTCAATAGACTTGCTTCCTCTTTTCGACATACATAGCACATCAACAATAGCTGCTCGATACTTCCTTCTGTCGAGGTTGTTTGCTTTGCACGCTTCCGTGCTCTGTTGAGTGCCGGTTGCCATCGTTGCCATCGTTGCCATCGCTGCCATCCAGCGCGCGATCCATATACAACATCACGACAACCACAGCCTCTACATTCTACCGCGCGCCTCTTCAATAAAAAGTGCTCGACTCGACTCCAGCGCCATATCACCAGGATGCAAGCTACCCGTCCCGAACCGCCGCTCGATCACTCCCGCCTTCATACACCTTCCTCGTACCTGACCGGCGGCGGCACCTTGTCGGATCGCTTGCTACAACCGAGCATTCTTGTTCCTCTTGGCCTTCTCCTATTCACCGTCTTCTACCAGTCGCTGCATTCTTCTACTCCCTTTTCGCATGTTAGATACCCTGGCGAGCTTCTTTGGGATTTCATCATCGCAGTGACCCCGGCAAGGCTCCTCTATGCTATTGATCACTGGCTTCATCCGCCGATATTTCCTAGTCCAGAGTCTACGTCAACTACCCAGTTCAACTCCTATGCCGCCAAGAGCGAGGTGCTTCGCCGTATTCTCGGTATGGACAGCCCCAATAGCATTCTAAACGCTGTGGCGCACGCTGGGAAGAGCATCTCTTCCTTATCAAGTGTCAAGTCGAAACAGAGGCTCGATCAACCACCCGGCCTGGGCAACTACGACAATTCCTGTTTTCAAAATAGCATACTGCAGAGCCTGTCCTCCTTGAAATCCTTCCCAGATTATCTGGCTGCCGCCCTGGAAGATGCCGAAGGCGTCGGCGATCATCGCGATGCCAGCTCGGCGGCGACACTGCGAGCCTTGCTGTCGAAGTTGGCGGACGCGCAAAACAACGGTTCGACTTTGTGGACGCCTAAGAAGCTGAAGTCTCTTGACACATGGCAACAACAAGACGCGCAGGAGTATTATTCCAAGATACTGGACGAGGTAGACAAGGAGGTTACAAGGGTTACCGCGGCGCAATCTCGACCGCTAGGCTTGGAGGCGATTGGCCTGAAGGATGATACCGCTGAGAGCCAGCACAGTGATGATAGCGGATACCAGTCACTCTCAACCCTGGGCAAACCTGCATCGGAGATCAGAGCCGCCAAAAACCCCCTTGAGGGCCTCGTAGCCCAAAGGGTCGCTTGTGTTCAATGTGGTTACTCCGAAGGTCTCTCCATGATCCCCTTCAACTGCCTCACTTTGAATCTTGGTATCGACCGGGGTGCTCATGATCTGTACGAGCGCCTGGATGCTTACACTGCTCTTGAATCAATTGAAGGCGTGGAATGCGCCAAGTGCACCCTATTAAAACTTCAGCGGCTATTGAAAATCATCGTGGGTCGAAGTAAAGAGGTGGGCTCAGAAGAAGAAACTTTGCGAGAACCCCTAGCGCGGCTCACGGCCGTTGAGGAGGCCTTGGAAGATGAGAATTTTGACGAGCAGACGTTGGGCGACAAGTGCAAAATATCTAAGCAACATCGGGTGTCCTCCACCAAAACGAAGCAAATGGTGATAGGCCGTCCACCCGCAAGCCTTGCTATCCATATCAACCGTTCCGTATTCGACGAAAATACGGGCCGGATGTTTAAAAACCTGGCAGCAGTTCGTTTTCCAAGCACCCTGGATCTTGGTCCGTGGTGTCTTGGGAGCGCAGGGTTGCCCATCTCGAACATCGGCGATACCAACTCGTCCCTTCAGGCGATCCAAAGTGTCGAGGAGCAATGGACTTCGGATCCAAAGGGTTCCATGGTGTCTGGCGATCTCAGCCCCTCCAAGATTAGTGGCCCAATCTACGAGCTACGAGCCGTTATTACTCATCAAGGGCGACACGAAAACGGGCACTATATCTGTTACCGGCAACACCCGTGTCAGGTACCCAAACCTAGAAATGACTCCCATTCAGAAGGAGACACCTCACCTGTTAAAGATAAAGCTGAATGTGATCAGCACGACAAACCGGAATCTCAGTCCGACATCGCGGGACAGGATTCAAAATGGTGGCGCTTGAGCGATGAAACTGTATGGGAGGTGACCGAAGAGTCGGTCCTAGCTCAGGGCGGAGTTTTCATGCTATTTTACGATTGCGTAGATCAGAATTCCGTTCTAGTTTCCGACATCGATGAAATCAGTGAACTCATGCAGATGGACGGTGCTAAGTCGGTGGAAGTATCTGAATCTTGCGACGCAAGGCCCACCGCACCCGATGAAATCCACGATACTCGGTCTGAGCTTAAGATACACGCTGGAACTGAAGAGGCAGTAAACCGTTCGCCACATTTGGAGCCAGCCACGCAATTAAGGTATGACGCATCATCACGCCTATACCCCCTCCTCGGACAAGACGAAGATGTCGATCCCACAATACCATTGCGGTGGCCAAACAGTTAATACCACGCCGTTGTTGACGAATGATGAATAAATTGTATGCGCGCACGCACGCATACATGTACTTGAGTTATATCCAGCATATTACAGCATAACATAGCATAGCATAGCATAGCCTTGGCGTTGTGTAAGGGGATTTGTTGATTAATAGTTATATTGCCAGTGTATCTACGTGTTACTCGACTTATTCTGGTGAGAGACGCCTAAGAAGACTACTTGGTCGCCGAGAGAGATATATCTTGCCTTAGCTACAGTCGCCTGACAATGGAATCTGTATACTCTTTGGTGTTTATACCACCTCTTTAGTGTTTATATCACTGCCGATTATACGGAGTCTATTGTCAGGTGAGTGTACTTAGAGACCGGTAGATATATAGGCTACTTAAATGTTCCGTAAGCACCGCGACAACGGACCAACTTATAAGCCATTCCCTCACCATTATCGTCGATGCAGGCAAAGTGACTGCCTCAAACCTAATCAGAGATGAATAACTGACTTCATTACACTATTCTGCCGAGCACCCGGCGTTTCCAGGACTTAACATTGGATTGAACAGACGCCAGCATAATCACCACGCTCGCAGTCTTTCGGCGAAGAATTGCATGATAGGCAGCATCTCCTGGCGATTCGCAGGCATGCCGTCGTCGGGTTTCGTCCATTTCGTCTCGCGAACATCGACGAACTCTTTCTTCAAGAGCTCGAGCGCGTCGTCGTCGAGCGATTCGCTGTTTCTCCCGTGGCAGACTAACACGGGCGTCCGGGCCTTACTTCTTACACTCGAGGTAGGCACCATGCTCATCGGCAGCGGTCCGCCGATTGAGACGGCGCCTTTGAAGGCGGTCCCGGGCTCTCTGTCACCTTCTGTTACGTCCGTGATTCTCTCTGGGTTTCTCAACTTTGAAGCTAGGCCGAGAGCGAGGGAGCCGCCCTGTCCGAACCCGACGAGCAGGATGTCGTTCGTTTCCCACCAGCATGTGGACACGAGAGTTTCCCGGATGAGCTTCCCCAGGACTAACTCTTCGGCTTTTGAGAAGCCTGGATCCGGGTCGAGATCGCCAGTGTCAGGCGCCAGCGTCAGGTCATCTCCCCAGTGGAAATGGTTTGTGGGCTGTCCTGCGTCGGCATCGGGTAGACCTAGTAGAGATGGTGGAAGAGGGGAGATGCCACGGATTGATATGGCGAGGACACCCGGTAAGTTGAGGTTCTTAGCAAACCTTGCGAATGAGGCCTCGGAGTCCCCGAGCCCGTGGAAAAGGATGAGAATGGATGTTGTGGTCTCTGGGACTTCGGGGAATACTAGTGAGACCTTGAGGGACGGCTCGAGATGTGTGAAGTCCTCGGGCTTGGGGATTCGGGTGGGCATGGTGGGATTAGTAGTCCAGTGTGCTTTATATACAGCCAAAAGGAAGCACTGTTGTCAAAATATTGATAAGGCTGATGAAACTCGAAATGAATACTAACTTACCTGTGTATTTCCTCAAGGTTGATCTCCAGTATGTAGGTATGATGTATGATGTATGATGTAGTAGTACTTCAATTTTGTGGTAGGCACCTTTAGCCCTGTACATGCTCAAGCCCACATAAGTGCTAGTGTACGGTGGCCCATAGCGCTCACTGGGTCAAAACCATCCCCCACACCAATATACCTTGAACATACCTCTAACGCCAACCTTCAAACGCGGATATCTTAATAATAACTCATAATAAAAAGAAGAGGTAAGTTTAAAATGGTATATTAAAAAATTGCGCTTTAAATAAACCTACTTATATATTTTTAGCTATTATTATAGCTTTACTAACTTTATGTATATATAGCTGTTAACTAAATATTATGTACTTTAAGTTACTGCGATATTAGAGACACGCCTTGTTTGATTGCGCGACGCCTATGTGTCAGCTGCTCGCCAGCTGGGGTGTAGGCGTTAGGCGGGGCAGAGTGGATTAATAGTGGCTATTTATGGGGTGAATCCAAGCGTTAAGGTGCAGCATGTATGGTTTTGGCCCAGTGACAGCTATGGGCCACCGTACTAGTGTACTTAGGTAGTCGCAAGTACAGATACTTGGAGGCAGTGACCAAAATAAGGAGCACATAAGTACCTGTACTGCCTAGGCTCTGCGCAGGCAACTTGAGACAGCACTGATCGCATCGCCAGTCTTATTACTACCTATCTTCAAACACTCTATTAGGTTGGGGTCTTAGACAGTCGAGAAGTAACGGGAACGATGCGATTATGATTTCAATTCACCTCAATTTAACACAAACGCAAAGGAGAAAGAAGAGCATACACATCGATACGGCCTACGAGGATACCAGCCAACCACGGCTGGGGCGTCTAATACGATAGTGCGCGGCATCAGCGACGACGACACAGAGTCGACAACGACAACGAGAACGACGCCCTGATCAAACCCCCGAATGCATCGTCAACTCAACCATAATAACCATGTCCAACAGGTTTGGCGGGTCCTACCGCAACGGTGCTTACGGAGCCCCAGACGATGACGGCTACAATTCCTCCCGTGGCCCGACACCATTGAATGGTCGAGGGACTCCCTTTGACTCCAGCCGCTCGCCCCCGACTGCCTCGTCGCGACGTCCGCGCGCCACCGAAACAAATGCTGAGCGGCAAATCACCCAGGTTCTCGAGCACATCAAGTCCGAGTGGCCATCTATGATCGAGGATGACTGTATACCGGTCTCCCTGGCTCTGCAGTTGCTCGATAACAGCTCGGTTGGACGAGCTCACGAATATTCCAACTTCAAGAAGACGCACCAGTATCTACAGGATTCGTTGAAGGGTATCGTTCATGAACATCACCAAGGCTTCAACAGCTCTATTGGTACATTCCACAAGATTCAAGGCAGCATACAGGCCTCGCAAAAGCGCGTGCGTGCCCTCAAGGAGTCACTGGCCGCTTCGAAGAACAGCCTATGTGTGTCCGATCCGGAACTCAAGAAGCTATACAAGTCGTCGCAGATGTACGACGATGTCCTACAAACACTGAATGAACTTGAGGACTTGCGGACGGTGCCCGATCAACTCGAGGCTCGAATATCAGAGAAGCGTTTTCTAACTGCCGTCGAGGTCCTGCAGAATGCGTTGCGCAAACTACGAAAACCAGAGCTGGACGATATTGGCGCCTTGTCCGACCTTCGGAGCTATTTGGCCAACCAAGAGACGGCACTGATGGATATTCTAGTGGAAGAACTGCACGAACATCTTTATCTGAAGTCCCCTTACTGCCAGGAACGTTGGCAGAGCTTGGCCAAAAACCAGGGTGCCCACAACCAGAATTTTGGCGATTCAGCCACCATCACTCCATTCCATGCCGTGCTTGATGCCTTAGACCTAGAACATCCCGTGACCGAAGATCCTTCAAAGAATCCGGAAGCAGACACGTCCTGGTATATTGCTCTACTCGCTGAATCCCTTAACAAGTTAGGGAGATTAGAGGGCGCTGTTGATACGCTAACCCAGCGACTTCCTGTTGAGCTCTTCTCAGTGGTAAATGAAACTATCAACGATGTCGATCAAAGACATCCCAGCTCGCTCCGTGGCGGATCTAGCAACGCCCAAGGACTTCATATATATAACGATAGGGAGACTCAGATGCGAGCTGATGTTATATACGACCTCTTATGGACCCTATACGGAAAGTTTGAGGCCATTGCCGAAGGACACCGCGTGTTCCACCAGGCAGTCAGATCCCTTGCACGGAGAGAAGGCGCTGGGAATAACTCACAGCTCCTTGGAAGTTTCAGGGAATTGTGGAACCTCTATCAGAACGAGATACGTTCACTCCTTCATAACTACGTGACTACAGACGCAGATATATATCAGTCTGCTTCAACCTTAAGAAATGGCCCAACCTTGAATGGGGATGGGGAGACACACAGGGAAAACCTCTTCAAATTCTCCGAGGCAGATCAAAAGTCTGTTGAAATGGCAACCGAGTACGAAGCGCTGGATAGTATCATACAAGCCGCTGTGCCGGGTCTTACATCCAACACCCGCAAGTCTCAGGCCTTAGGCAAGAAAACATCTTTGATTGGCAAAGAATCGCGAAAGAGTGCACTAGGAGGTGTAGACAGCAGAAACACGCTAGGCTCGTACAAATCTTTGGTAGAGCCCAGCGTTTTCAACATGAGTCTCCTCTTACCGCCAACTCTCATCTTCATTCAGAGGCTCAAGGCCATTGTGCCTCCTGGCTCTGATCTAGCTGCTAGCTCGTTGACGTCTTTCCTCGATAACTTCCTGGTCAACGTTTTCCAACCCCAGCTGGACGAGACCCTGGGCAAACTTAGCGATAGTGTATTTGGTGAAGTTGATTCGTTCCAGCAAGATCCATGCTGGCGCTTAGTAGCACGACGGCCAGTCTTCAAAGGAACGACCGCCTTCTTCACAATTGTCACAGCTTTCTGTCGTATGCTTGGCACTCTTCCTCACGACCAGGCTCTCAGCGCTCTTATCATATCACAGATGATGCGCTACTATGAAAGATGTTCAACCTGGTTCAAGTCTTTGGTCGCGAAAGCCCAAGACACCAATGCTACATCTCAAGCTCTACGGTTCTCAGCGGAACTGGCCACTACAGAGAGTGAAATACAAGATACGATCCAAAAGCTCTGGACATCAGACGGTCTAGACCGTGAGCTAATAGAAAAGGAAGTCGGTCTACTAATTGTGCGTACCAATGAGCGTCGTCTGGAACCTAACGACGTAATTCAGGACCGAGATGTGATCTCGTCATTGTGCCTCCTTTATACTAGTATGAAGTGGCTCACGACCAAGATTGTCGGCCTGCGGCATATCACCAGACATGATACAGACTCATCGCAGCCCTCGATGCCAAAGGATCAAAACCGACGCTGGACTCTGCTGAATGATCCTAGTAAGGCCAATGGGGAACAACAGGGCCCTGTGTATCTCCCTATGACACAGGACACGGTCCAGTAAGTACTCCCACCTAGACTCATCCGATTGATTACCATAGCTCATCTCACCGTGTAGATCCTTCGACCGAATCGTTTCCTCATATGAAGAGCTGGCAGGCAC
>NPFG01000468.1:0-28853 GCA_002288965.1 Xylaria sp. MSU_SB201401
GAACAAGACAGACCCAAGTAGCCCACGACAGCTAGACCTAGGAGTTTATATACAAATACAAGTACGACATGACTGGCTAGTGTCCTTGTCAGGGGGCCCTAGGCTGGGGAACCCAGGATCGTGACACTTATAGCTGAAAATAATATATAGTTTTATAACTTATATTATAAGAGCTTTTTACAAAAAATAATAATAATAATATAATAATAACTACTTTTATAATAATTTTAGTGCTAAATAAGAAAATATAAAAGGTGTGGCTTATATTAGTAAGCTGTTTAATAGGAAAATAAAAAAGAAAAGAGCTAGGGATAATAATATAAAGTTAGATAGTATAGGTATATATATATGTAAAAATTAGACCTATAAAATCGAAGAGATAAAATAATAAAGTTTGATTTTTAACTATATACCTTATATAATAGTAATTAATATTATAGGGGCTATAATATAGACATCTAAGGCTTAGTGTTATTATTTAAATGCGACTGTGAGTTTGTAATACTATTTATGACTCGTGGGGGTCTTAGGACGCTTTTAAATAATAAACCTTGCTAGTAGTGGCTATATAGTGGCTATAGCTAGCGTGGCACGGTTATTTGTGTTTTTTATATAGTAATAGTTTTAAATCTTGCACTGTTTTTATATTATCTTCTTATAGTTATTATTATATATTAGAATAGGTGGCTAATTATAGTATGGTGTTTATTAGACGATACTTTTGGATATGGGTGGTCCCTGCTAGCGCATTTGCGAAAGCCTGTTATATCTATAGTATGGTGTTCATTTAAAAAATCCTATAGAAAAGCTATTTTGGAGACCCCCCTGACGCGCTATGGTAGGTACACTCGATGCGCTGTACTAGGGGCATGGTACCTTCTTGCTGCTGGTAAAATTTCCTGCGCCTCGCCAAAACACAACGTCGCCAATTCCATATCCGCCCGCCTTCCCTTCCTCCCACCTTCGAGCAACAACCTTGGAACGATAAGAACAAGCAAACCAACAAGCCTTCAAGAAACGGATGACGACAACGAACCCCCATACTGTAACGTCCTCGATTTAGTCATTGTATCTGATTGTATTTGATTGTATTTGATTGCCCCAACCCACCCGCTGTCGAGAGACCCCGGCCTTTCTACTACCACCTAACCTACTGTAATCCCGCTGCGTGACGACGATACCCAGGCCATCCAATCCAACCAGCCAGGCCGACCCCACCCTTTCTGTGTCTATACTAAACCTGCTTCGACCATCGCGCGTGCCCGATAGCGACATCATTCATACTGCCCACCTAGACAGCCGAGACGAACCAGCATAGCCCATCCATTGCCCTCCGTTGTCATCCCGAACCCACGACAACTTCGCATTGCGTCGCGCCGTTGCCCATACCGCCCATAACCTCCTGCCAAACAGCCGCTGCCCTACCAACGCCAACGCCACCTATCTACATCTTCTTGTCCTCCCGCTCCCCCGCCGCCAGCCAGCATGGATACCAACATGGAGGATGTTGGTCGGGTTCCTACCGAGTTGGCCCCTATGCCCGCCTCAGAACCTGCTACTATCCCCACGTTGGATGGTTGGATCGAGAGCCTGATGAGCTGCAAGCAGCTAGCCGAGTCTGATGTCCAGAGGCTCTGCGACAAGGTTCGCTACCCCCTATCGTTCAACTGCAGATAGACGCACATGTCCAGTCCTGTGCTGTCATTCTCTACACTTTTTCACAGCCGTCGGCTAGCCCCTTCTCAATCACTCGTGATGTCGTGCTAATATTCCGTCTTCGTCAGGCACGAGAAGTCCTGCAGGAGGAATCAAACGTTCAGCCAGTGGTATGTTTCACCACGCGTGAGCACCACCTGCTCCCTGCTGACCTTTGGTAGAAATGCCCCGTCACTGTGTGCGGCGATATCCATGGCCAGTTCCACGACCTGATGGAGCTGTTCAAGATTGGCGGTCCAAACCCCGATACCAATTACCTTTTCATGGGTTCGTCGTCTCGTTGTCTCCATGGCCATCGCACCACAGGCACGCAAGGGAAGCAAATGAGCACTCCGATTCTAACCAGCGACGTTGTGTAGGTGATTACGTCGACCGAGGCTACTACTCCGTCGAGACCGTTACTCTTTTGGTTGCGCTCAAGATCCGATATCCTCAGCGTATCACCATCTTGCGTGGCAACCACGAGTCGAGACAAATCACCCAGGTTTATGGCTTCTACGATGAGTGCCTACGGAAATATGGTAACGCCAACGTTTGGAAGTTTTTTACCGACCTCTTTGACTTTCTACCCCTTACTGCCCTGATCGACAACCAGATTTTCTGCCTCCATGGAGGTCTCTCCCCCAGCATCGACACGCTCGATAACATTCGAGCGCTGGACAGAATTCAGGAAGTCCCACACGAAGGTCCCATGTGCGACTTGTTATGGTCTGACCCTGACGATCGCTGCGGCTGGGGTATATCTCCACGAGGTGCTGGTTACACCTTTGGTCAAGATATCTCGGAAGCTTTCAATCACAACAATGGCTTGACATTAATCGCGAGGGCCCATCAATTAGTTATGGAGGGATACAATTGGTCGCAAGATAGGAATGTGGTCACTATCTTCTCTGGTTAGTTGCCCCCCTGATCCGACTCTTAATTTGGAATGACGGCTGACATTGGGCAGCTCCTAATTATTGTTACCGGTGTGGTAACCAAGCCGCGATCATGGAGATCGACGAGCATCTAAAATATACCTTGTAAGACGACCTATCCGAGGCTTGGCCTGCATCGATCTGAGACTCATTCTTAATTCGTGTACTAATATGTTGCCCATAGCTTACAATTTGACCCCTGTCCACGCGCGGGGAGCCCATGGTCTCTCGACGTGAGTTTCACCCATCTCCTTATTTCTACAAACCACGTCGATCTAACTCTTCTGTAGGCACCCCGGATTATTTCCTCTAAGCTTTTGGCGCAATACGCTACTCCATCTCAAGGACGTGTGGCCCCATGTTCCAACGGACATCGCCAGGGCCAAAAGGCTGAACTATTGGCGTGGCTACTCGCCACTAAATCTCATGTACGATTATTCAAGCCATAGGACGACGCCTCATTAAGGCAGCTCAGGCAGGATCCCGGGCCATGAAGATACCCTGAAAAATCACGTCAGCGCGTATTGGAGTCTCACGTTTCGCTCTAGAGTTTTAGGAGAAAACATACCCAAGAAATACAGGGCGTTTAGATTTCGTCACCAATAGAAAGAAGCTTTGATGTTAAGATGAAACAGAGCCCCTTCATACCTGTTTGGTAGTGACTGCCACCTACTTCTTTGTTCCTTAGAGTCGGACATTTCAGTAAGAAAATACAATTAATTCGCATGATACAAATATCATATCAACGATTTATGATTTATGTTTTCATTCCATCTTCTATCTATTACTAATGACATTTGACGCTTACACCGGAACTTATTCTAATCGACAAATGCCTTTGCAATAAGGAAGGCATCAACCTACCGCTTCGTCCACAGAACTGGCTACATTATTGCTATTGTATGTACAACACGTTTGACACCTTAAACCCCCTGTTATTTGCGCCAAACTCTGCTTTCTACAGCATCACCCTCCAGAAAGCATGGATATGAGAGACGTTAATGATGCCAAAGATAACACTAAAAATAGCCTAAACTTGAGACAGAAAAAGCAGGATGGATACTGATTAGTCGCCGCCAAGGCAGGAAGAAATAACAAAGCTACTGGTAAGGTGTTAAAATATACTGAAAATTATGCAGAACTAGTAATCAAACCACGCGTTCTTCTTTATATCCAACCACCGTCGCCCTTGTCCTCGAACCTCATATCCCGGTCCATATGACAGCTCCGACTCCTGCCGATTATGTTGCTGTGGTAGTGATAGTCGGGAGACCGAATGCTGCTGGGATGGGTCGACGCGGCGGCGCTGTTGCTCCGATGGGGGGCTCCTGGAGGCGTCAGAGTGTATGTGACGGCAGTCAGGGGGTCGCGATGGTGCGTCTCGCTCATGAAGGGCCACACGCTAGTAATGGCGACGGCGTCCGAAGACAAACCGTCTGAGGGCATTTGGACCTCGTCGTCGGATGTCAGGGCCTGCCCGAACACGTACGATCGGTTGTTGCGTAACTGCTGCTGTTGCTGATTTTGGTTCTGATTATGGGTTTGATCCTGCGGGGTTTGGTCATGCTGATGCTGATGCTCATCTTGATTTTGATGATGCTGGTGGACGTGGTAAGCATGGCGCTGCACAAAGTTTCGGAACCGGACCGGCTCTGGCTCCTGGATGCATGTGCTGGTCGTCTCGGCGCCCCATTGACTTGATGTCTCCTTACCGGTGCTGCCACTGCTAGTCGCGCGCGACGGCCCTTCTCCGGGCGATTGCGCGGTCAACAAGTCGATGTCTACCTTATCTCCCACACTAGCCTGGTTCGCGGCCAGCGGTTCTGGCGTTGGTCCGAAGATACGCGGCGTCGTCCACGATGCTCGGAAAGGCCAGGACACGCCATTCCAGTTTCTGCGGGGACCGTATGTCTGGGTTTCTCTGTCTACTTCTCCCGGGGGGTGGGCTGCTTTTCACCCCTCTCGACATCGATCTCTTTGCCCTTTCCTTTGTCCTCGCGCTTCTCTTCGCTGTCATCGCCTGCGGGGAGATGCCCTTTCTCGCTGCCGGCTTCGTTACTACTATCCCTAGCATTTGAGAGCTTCTCAGGATCCGTCTCGTTGCCCTTCTCGTCGACATTTGAGGAATTAACAGAGGGGGGCCTGTCTCGCAAGCCCTTGCTGTAGTCACCTGGTCCCTTGGCGCCGTTCGGTACGATGAACCGCCGGTCGAAGCGCGAGAAGAGGTATGTCAGGGACACAACCAAATCTGTAACGAAGTTGAAGCAGTAGTAGCACACGCGGCCGTGATACCACGCAGGATTAGTCACCGGACGCGCCGCGTAGCCCGTGGCGACCCTAAAACCAGCGCCGAGCGTTGCCACGGTGGCCCCGAACAATAGGAGACGCAGCTTAATTCGCCAGCGGCCAGCGCCGAATTTCTCCACATGGGATTTGCGCGGGTACAAGGCCGCGACGGCGACAATGGGGAGCGGCAGGAAGGCGAGCACGGCCATGTAGGTGCCCGCGAATAGCTGTACGATGCGATCGGAATTTCGCAGGCCCGCGTCCAGCGTCAGCACGCTTTGTACCGTCACGACGATGACCATTACTAGTGAACCGACGACGCAGCCGATGAGAAAGTAGAAAAAGATGCTAGTGCAGGGGTGCCAGCCGAACCTGGGGTGGTAGCCACGCACGACGCGCTGTGCGAGGATCAGGTTGATGACGAAGACGAGGACACTGCCCGTCTGCGTCAGAATACCCGAGGCGACGGCGATCTTGGCCGTGTGCGGGTGCGTTGCCCACACGATGCGCATGGACAGTGCCACGGTGCGCAGCACGCTCATCACGAACAACATGCCTGAGAAGACGAACAGCAAGCCCTTGCGCTTGTTCAGCTGGAGGATGATCATGTGCGCCGCACCGGAGCATACGAAGAGCGCGAGAAGAACTGCTGCGATGGGAATGTCGGTCCCGATTGTCGGCACCCCACCCACGACGGCCATTGTCGAGCCGTACGGAGGGCCATGCTGGACCGGGGTGATCTGTTCGGAATCATCAGCTGAGGTGTGCATGATCCTGATTGGGACGCTATAGCTGTTACAGCACAAGAGCAGAATGATCTTGTCTCTGTACTGGGGCGTGGAAAGCTTCTCCTCTCAGGGGGAGAACCTCGATGTGATGAATGTTATGCCCCGACACTCTCCTGGTCAAAGGCGTGCAACATAGGAGGTATCTCAGATACTATGAGCGGAAAATTACACGCAAGGAAAAGGCTGATAAAGGGCACACGTACAGCAGGCGCGGCCGGACTTGAACCTGGACTTGGATTCGCCGTCCAGTTCCCTGTACTAATGGTATCTCTCCTCATGTAAACGAAACCGTGTGCTCTCCTGTCCATCACAAGCTTCTCTCTGTCTCTTTTTGTTTTGGGCGCGTCTCGTGGCTTCCTGCTTCTATCCTTCCTTTCGCTCCACGTATCCCGGTACTCTTTGGAATTTTTTTTGGATTTAGTTGAGCAACGTTCTCTGGCGTAGTCCTTGGTTACTGCTTCTACCCCTTCTCTCTGATCAGGTTTTTTTTTTTAATCAGCTGGGAAGCTTCTCTGATACTCTCGATTGCGGTGATATCCGATACCAAGCTGTTGCTCAGCGGGCGTGAAATCTAACACCTGTTCTCCCTGCCTCTCCTGTGTAACGAGTGAACGCAAGGAGAGGTGTAGGACGGTTAAGAGGTTGATTATGATTCCAAATTCACAGTTGACAGATTATTACTGCATGTGAAACAAAGGGAAAAGCAGAAGAACTATGCGTACTGGGCTCTAAGTGGGAGGGCAGAGGACAGAAATAACGAACATCAGGGCAACGGGGAAAATCAAGGGGCTACTCCGAGAGTCCAACGTACTTCTGCAAGATTTCCAAGAATTTTACACGTGTGGTGGTATGCAGTCAGATGGATCTTACTTTAGATTTCGATTTAAGATTTTGTCTCTCTCTGTGCGTGCCTCTCTCTCTCTCTCTTAAGCAGATCTGCATTGCATTAGCAGTGAACCTATTGTGCCTCGATCACTCCGCAGGAACAAGTATCCGCTCTTCCCTCGAGGACTACAAGGTTACACGTCAGGCAGGTCTCAGCCAGGGAAGTTCACCGCCCGGGAAACTTAGATACGACGGGTCCCTCGGTGACTACGAAGAGTGCCCGGCCTTCTGTGCGGATGTCATGTTCCTTCGCTGGACTTGCTCGGCTTACGTGCTTCACATTTCTACAGCTCGAATCGAATGAAGATCAATGGTCATGCATCAGCGCGGTATAGGTAGCCGATAGTGTACAGCCTCTTTACTAACGACTATGCTCAACAAGCCTCGCACCCGCAATATGGCAACACCGAGTATGGTATAGCTGCTGCCTCCCTCCATTTGAGATGAAACGCTCAGTGGACAGGTTGTATGCCACAGCGACAGGCGCTTTAAGTTTTATATTACATGATGGCTTGATCCCCAGACTCGGTATCTCGTAGATTAAGCAGCTATTGACGGTTCGGGTGTGTGTCTCTACTCGGAAGCCGTGTACACGGCTGATTTTGACACCGATACACCGTCACGGCCTGTCGGATGGTCATTGGCTAGGGGAAAACGGAACACGCAATCTACCACCTCCGCTCAGCGACATGGTGTGTGGGAATCAATTCCTGGAGATCAAAAGGCGCAACCTCGGCGCCGCGTGGGAGCTGAGTAACCCGATAGCTTTCGCTCTCGTGTTACCAGCCGTCTTTCCAATGTGTAGTAGACATCTAAATAAGGGGGAGGGCGGTATCCACGACTCAGAGGAACACGATACTGAGAAGAAGCCCCCCACGTGGCGTCAAGAGGTTTACTGATGAATGGACTGATAACGATAGCAATGCAAGCCTCGATGTGTTCATAGTAGATGAAGGGTGTGGTTTACGGGTTGAAGTTGGGTTACACAATATATGTATATGGTTTTATATCGACTACATTTGTAAAGCAGGGCTGTTACCGGTCCGTCATCTGATGCTAGAATATCAGCCGTAATCAGCCCATCCTCATTGCCTCCTCAGCCGGGATAGGCGAAATCGGAACACTCTCACCACGATATTCTCAAGGATTATACATGGTTGTGAATACAATAACAGGCTGTAAGTTGTTCATTGATTGAGAACAAGAGTGGCCTCGAAGCCTGTGTGTCTCTGGACAATCTATACGAGAAAGATAGAGTCCGGCGGCGCCGAACCTCGCAGCACACGCACATCGGCCGACTCACCGCAGCATGCAGTGCGGCGAGGGGGTCAGAAAAAGCAACGGAGTACAAAATACGGACGAAAAGTAAAGAAAGACGTAGAGATTAATTCCAATACTGCACGTATCGTCCCTCGCCTACGTTGTCCTATACCGCAGCTCAAAGGCGTCGTATTCACTGGAATGCCACTATTGTAATTGCGTAAGCCATAGCTGAAGCTACACTACCTAGTATCTGCTTATATTTCGAGACACGATAGTACTAACAGCGTGAACAGCGTATCTACCCAGGCTCAACTGCAGAGGGGCATAGCTTCTTGAGAAGCCTGGGCTCCAGTATCATCAGGAGTGTCCCTCGATCAATTAACAAAGTCCATGTCAGTGGTAGATATAGCATAGGAAATTTTGCCTCCTGTCACGCATATGCACTCTAGTACTCTCGTAATAAGGCATGCAATTAGACAATTGTCCTTCGCACGAATAAGGACCTGTCGTCAGGGTGCTGTCACATGAGCTTGTGAGGTAGATTGCTTATCCGTATGAGTATAAGTTTTGTAGAGTAGCAAGACTCTGGTCCGGGATGAAAGCTGATAATGTTCGCGGCCTAATCCATTGCTCCCGAAGGACAAGGCTTGGTCAATGGCAAATTCAATGACCTCAAAAAATCAAACACTAAAGCTCGAAAAGGTGCTGCGAAGCTGGATTATATATCCCAAGGATGATCCCCAAGCCCTCTCTCATCGTGTATTGTACTTCACTCAAGTCAAACGTATCAGGTAGAAAGTAATTGTCGATCTATAATATAGTTTAACGCTGCGTCCTATGATCAGGGGTAAATAAGATCCGGGGAAAGTATATTAACGTTAATTTTCAGCGCTTTTATGTAACCCGTGAGCACCGCGCACTATGCAATTTTAAGTGTGACGAGTGATCCAACCTCACTACTAATTACCAGCCTTAACTTCGCCCCTAAACTCGCTACTAAGCGCGAAACGAAAACCTAGGTCTTAACAATCAATCACAGCATATACCTAAACTCGCGTTTCTCTCTATAAGTAGACTCAACAAGCCTCTGAGCTTCCTCCCCAGCGCCCATCCCCTCGTCTTCATCTAACTTGCGGTTCAGCCAAGCGAGATATGTTCTCAGCACCACCGCAAGCACAGCAACACCAAGCATGGCAGCCGCGCAAGCCCACATCCCGGTCTCGAAGAACGGCGCATCGCGGTCCGGGTAGAGCTGTGCCCCAAGCAGCGGGCCGCATTGCCCGATGACCTGAAGTAGCGCGAAGCCGCCGCCTCGTTGGCCTTCGCTGGGCTGGTTGTTCACGGACCAGGCAATGATCAGGACCACTACACTGAAGAATCCCATGGCGGCCGGGAATACGGCGAAGTAACGGAAAGTAGGGCTGATCACGCCGTGCGAGGGTCGCGCGAGGGCGAGAATAATGTATCCGCATGCTGACAACAGGGCGTTCATGATGATGAGCGGAGAGCGCGACTGATGCCTATCAGATGCACTTGCGGTCACGAGGACCCAGACGAAGGCGACAATATTGGGACCCACGGAGAGAATTTCGGCTTGCAGTTCGCTGTGGCCCATCTCTTGGAGAATGGTAGGAAGGAAGGCCGGAAGAGTGCTGTAGGCCATGTTGGCTAAGAAGAACATGAAGGCCGTCAGCCAGGCCTTCGGATCCTTGAAGGCAGCCAGGACGTCTTTCGCTTTCAGTCTAGATGTAGACGACGAGGGCCCCGCCTCACGGTTCGAAGCCGATGTAGCCCGCCCGTGGCTATGGCTGTATTGTTGCGCCTTCTCGTGCCGGAGACGCAGACGTGCGAGTTCCTGCTCTCGCGGGGTCAGGAACGCAGCGGTTTCTGGCGAGTCAGGAATTACATTCCATGCGATGGTCGCAACAAGGATAGACGGAAAGCCCTCGAGAAGGAATAGCAGCCTCCATGACGCTATAGGTACGGCCTGCCCAACCCATAGGATGAGCCAAGCCAGGAAACCAGCGAAGGCAGATGCAAGCGGAGCCGCTAGATCGATTCACGTCAGATTACTTGTACTGATGGTCTGTGCTAGTCATCGCGTGAAGGGGGGTGTGATGAGGGGCCAGACGGATAGTGCTTTCAAATAAAAATCAAGCTCAAGCTCCAAAAACATACCAGAGATGAACAGTGCCGTCCGAAATGCCAACTCACGCCTCTTAAAGAAGAAGGACAAATAGAACGGCACCCCCGTAAAGCCAGCCTCGCCAATCCCGAGGAGTACACGCAGCGCAATCAGCAAAGGGTAACTCGTGACAACGGCCTGCAGAGAGGCGACAATGCCCCAGGACAGCACGATCAGCGAGACGTAGACATGCGCAGGTATCAGACGCCACAGCAAAGTCAGCCACTCAAAGGTGATGTAGGCGATGTAGAAGGCTCGCAGCGCCCACTCGAAATAGTCTTCGCGGGGTGGCCTGCTCTGGAGGTCCTCTTCCATGCCCGCGATGCGAGCGTGCCGATATCTGCAAATGGTCAGGCGCGTGTACTTCCCTTCCGGGCCAAAACAGGAACAAAGAGAGAGGCACGAATTAAACTGTAGTATGAAAACGCACTGGATCGATCCACGAACGAGAGCATATAGCAAAACGCCAAAAACAGGACAAGACGACGGTCGAACTTTCGGACAACGACTTTCTCCTCGTCCGGTGTGAAAACCAGGGGGTTCGAATCGTTGCTCTCGCCCAGTCTCCTCGCATCGCCCTTCCGATGTTTTGCACCCATCATCCGAGCGTCTGTGTCGTCGTCTTCGTCTTCGTCGTCATCATGGCCGTACTCGCCGCCGTCTCGGCCCCCAAAGTCGCGCAACTCATAGGCCTCACCGCCATCCGCAGCTCTAGAGCTAGTTCCAGTGGTGGTGGGCGGAAGTGGGCGGTACCAATCGAAGGTGTTCGGGCTGGAGCCACTCGACGGTGTCGCCCGCCCGCTCTCGCTCGTCCGTGGCGATGAGCCGGGCACGTGGGGCACCGAGGGGACTGGCTCTAGGCCCGCGCCGTCTCTGTGATACCGTGCCATGAGCGAAGAGGCAGCGCGACTATACGTCGGCGGGCTTATTCTAGGCAGGGTTCTGAGGCTCGGAGCTGGAAGCAATAGCTGACATGCACTCGTCGTCGGGGTAAACGAGGTCAAGTTACGTCAGCAAGGAGTCATATTACCAGTGACACATTCATGTAAAGAAACAGGCATAAAAGCAATCAATAATCTCAGGTCTGCGGCAAAAGTTACTCTCGTTGCCTTTGATCTGTTGTCATCAGGACATTTAATGCGATGGAACGAGCCCAGCGAAATTGAAATTAGACTGAGAAAAGGAGTCAAGGTCGCACCACGACTAGCGCCACCCATTTCCAGTCTGCCGCACAAAAGCAAAAGATACACTCCTCTCATACCACTTCAAGACAACGGCTGATTATACGCAAGGTTCAAGGACTCTTCTAATGGCACGATTTATATCTCATGATGGAAAGAGAATCACGAACAGCCAGAACATTAGATTGAATTTTTAATTTTTCTCTTGTCTATTCATCATATATGCATTACTCCAGAAAAACTTCAGAGGGGCTATCACCCGCCATCATGGCCACTTGCGGCGTGAACATTGCATATATTGTACAGATAGTTCCAAGGTGATAGATTGAAGCGAACACCCCCCGGAGCCTCCTCATCCATCAATTCGCATCACCTCTCGTAGCCGCTGCTCATACACAGCTCGAGAGTCGTCGTGATATGACTCTTTTTAAGGGTTCGATATGAGCAAATAGATTAGATAAAAATCACATGGACACCAGACCTCGACCAGCAAAAGGTGGGTCGTGATCCTTGATGGTGCCCAATGCGTAATTCACAAGAAAATGATGAGCGGATGGCTCGAACCTGATCGCTTTCCCAAGATGAACGTCTCACCTGTACCCGGCTAAACTAGGCTGTGGGTTCAACTAGATCACCCGGAAGGGTATCCAAGTATAGAATGGTTTAATAAAATAAAAAAGGACTAATAAACCGGTCCCGACGTGCAGTCATACACTATTCGTTTACGTTCAGTTCCATCCCAAAGAATTCTCAGCAGCAACAGGGGCGGAGATATTGGCAGTTCGTGCCGACTGATTTGTACCACTTCGTCCACTGCCCTGGCTGTTGCGCATGTTACCTCCGTTCGTAGCGCCGTATCCAGGGGCATATCCAGGGCTACTGCTAAAGTCCCGGCTGAGGAGCGCCCCACCCATTAGAGCAGGGCTCGGTGGCCCACGCATTTCATCCGCAGCCGAGACGGAGCTGCTTCGCTGGTGGCGTTGCTTCTTACGCTTGTATCGTCGAGCAATAACAAACATGGCTGCACCGTATGCACCTGCGACACTGAGAGCTCCAATCGCAATACCAGCGGTGGTTCCCTTTTGAGCCGCTGTGGACTCGCCACTACCAGAATCACCAAAAGGATCCTTAGTGCCTGAGCTGTTGTTATCATCAGGATTTCCATTGCCTGAGTTAGGATCACCCGATAAACCAGATCCAAGCCAGATTGGAATGGCGGGGTTGATCTGGCCAGTTAAAGCATTAGCAAGCGAGTTGTCCTCTTGGTTATATAGAGCCGCATTGGGTGTCTTGATATCGTCGGCGAGCTGGTTAACCTTATCGGCCGGGTAGTATAGTAAAGCTTGAGAGGTGATATAACCGAGTGTAGACAATGTGTCATAAGGCCTAATGCTGTACATAACAACATCCTCAGGATTCAATCCAGTATCGTAGGCAAGAGCTCCAGGCAGCAGTTGGAATAGCTGGGCGGCAGCCTTGGGGTTCTCCACGAGGTGCATATAATGTTCACCATAAAGGAACGAAATCTGAATCTTGGTGGTGTCCGGTGGCTGTGCGGGAACAGTAAAGGCCGGGGAAATTGCCATTGGAAGCGTGGTGGGGAGCCCGGTGGCAGTAGTGGGAAGTCCGCCGGTGCTAACACTGCTGGTTGATTCCTGAACTATCAATGATGTCGGCAGCCACGACTGAGAATCGGTGATGGTGGCCGTAGCGACAATACTCGTTACAAGCGACTTTGGTGAAGTCGAGGCAGGTGTCGGTGTCGTCTCAGGGCTTGAGATTGGAATTGTGATGGCGGTTGTCGATGTTTCTGGCGCAGGGGTTGACGATACAGGAACCGAGTTGCTCGATGTCGATTCGGTTGAGTTGATGGGAGTCGATATAGGAGTGGACACACCAGGTGAAGACGTAACAGGTGGCGGTGTTAAGGTGGGAACTTGAGTAGTCGTGTTCGACGGGACATCAGACGACGATGGTGGAAGTGTAACCGACGTAACGGGAGGTGTTGACGAAGTACCATTGACAACTGGCGTAGAAGACGGAGGTAACGTAACAGGAACACTCACGGTCTCCGATGAAGTAGGGATATCAGTACTGTTTCCACTAGGTGTCGGTGCAGGAGTCGACGTTGAGACAAATGTCGATGTAGGGCCAACGCTGTCTGTAGAATTCAAGGTTGGGGCGAATGTGGGCGTTTGGCTGGCGCTGCTAGAAGCTGATGTTGGCACAGATGTCGGAGTACCCGTCGATTCGGTTCCATTGGAAGTTGTTCCAGGGTTTAGTATACTAGTGATGTCCGGAATAAGCCCACTTGACGAAGATGGGGTCGTACTAGGAGTCGCCGTTACTGTCGCATCTGATGTTGTGGCATCTGAAATTGGCGTTGCAGACGATGTTGCGGTGGCGGAAGACTCGGTGGCATTAGCAGTTGTTCCAGGAAGCAAAATGCTAGTCAAACCAGGAATAAGACCACTTGCTGAGCTCGAACTCGAGATTGGTGTGGATGCCGGTGTAGATGCGGCCTCAGAGACAGACGTATTAGTCGGGGTTGCAGTTCCTGTCTCGGTCTCTGTGGATGTATCGGTTGTTGCGGTACCGGTAGAGGATGGGATCACTGTCGCATTCGACGTCGTTGACGAACCAGGTAACAAAACACTAGTCAGGTCGCCTATCAAACCGCCACTGCTCGAAGTGGATATGGGGGTTGAGGTAGAACTCGCTGTCGCAGCAGAGCTCGTCGCCGCAGTCCCAGTTCCAGTCTCGGTTGCCGTTGGGGAGGACGGTGTCTCTGTAGACGAGCTGGGGAACAAAACGCTCGTCAAATCGTCTATGAGGCCACCACTGCTTGAGATTGTTTTCAATGTCTCCGAGGATGACGTCGCAGTTGAGGATGCGCTATGTGTGGATGTCGTTGTCACGGCTCCAGTTGGGAACAACAAGATTCCAGATGAAGAGGATGCAGAGGTCGACTCAGAAGCCGACTCCGACTCGCTCGTCGCATCATCCGAACTTGTTGCCGTCGTAGATGAAGTCGCGTTTGGCCCAGCGGACGAATCAGGCGTCTCTGAGGGCAACGATATTAAAGTCGGAATAGACAAAATAGGCTCGTTAGTACTTGTGGCTTCGTCCTTCACTGTAGACGACTTAGATGAAGACTCGTCCTTCTCACTTGAGCTAGATTTTGTAGTCGAAGTCGCATCTTTGGCAGTGGTGGTCGCGGTGGTCGCATCGGTCTCATTTTTTGAGCTAGAGCCTGTGGCAGAAGGAGAAACAAAAACAGTAGTTGGAACAACTATTGTCGTAGTTCCACCGTCCTCATCCGAAGACGTCTCTTCACCCAGACCAAGGCTTGCAAGAATTTCAGATATCGTATTCCTTTTGGTAGATGAAGTCGAAGACTCGAAAGTGGCTACATCCGTTGAAGCGCTCGATTGAGAAGCCGGGCTTGTGATGGGAATCGTAGTATTGGTAAAGACCCTCTTCACTTGTCGGGGGAAATAAATCCTGGGTTTGTCTCCAGACTCGGCGACGGCAACAGAGGCAGCGGCCACAACGGCAACTGCAACAATTGAGTGAGTGCGCATTTTGACTGTTTCCCGATTAATCCCAGTCTCTTGTCCTTATCCAAAAATCCTACGTTGACACAGCCGTCAAAGGTTTTAGAATTAGGTAGTTGGTCTACGACAGTTAGTAGTGAACAAAGCATTACAGTCAAACTACTTACTATGTCAGGGAGTCGTAGAACGAGTGTACTTGACTGAGTATTGTCAACGAGTGGATGCTGTTATACGAATAGGACGTTAGTCAATTAGCTCAATAAACGCTATCACGCTCACCTCGCTGCACCGCTCTGGTACGAGGTAGCGTGACGATGAGGTTTTAGGTGTGTGGGGATCGATGTCAACAATCTAACTCACCCTCTGTGAAGCAGGCTTGCAAAATTTTCAAAATATTCTTTTCAAAAGAGTGGCAAGACGATCAGATCGTCAAGATCGGATTGTTAAATGGTTCAGATATATGTCGTAAGCCGTGTTCGCGGTTTCAATATTACAACGGCATTGGGATTGTTTTGAGATTGGCCCTGAATTCCTCTAGGCTCGAGTCGAACGTCGGTCGTTAACGGCGCGCGACGAACGAATGAAGCGGACTATCTCGACCGATAAAGGTCTTCGCCGAAGGAAGCGTTGTCGTCGGGAAAGGAAACCTCGCGAGGGCGGCGAAAGGAAGGAAAAGAAAGACGAAGGGTGAGTCGGTGGGAGGTTGGAGAGTGAGAAAAAGGTAGGTGATGTGCGAGCAAGGGGAAATGGGAGATGGGCGACAAGGCCCAGCCAGCCAACCCAGGCGAGCCAGATTCGATGAGCGACAGGCACGCTGTGCTGGAAGTACCTAGCCTGGCCTATGCAGCGCTAGTGTAGGTAGACAGAGGTAGGTACCTGGGTACGCCCACAAATGCGTACGTCTTAGTGTACCTACGTGGTGCAGTGCAGAGCGGTACGGTACGGTGCGGCACAGGTGCTGGTACACGCACCACCCACTCTACTCCAGGCAGGTACCTGCAGGTACTTAATCAGGTACTTATAGGCGTGCCAACTTGCGCCCACAGAAGTAAGTAACCAGTAGTATATAGACAAATAGACTAGACGAAAGACAAGCTAGATCCGAAAGAAAGAGTGCTGAAAGAAGCTCTACTCTACGCTACTTGCATGTACTGGTACAGATTACTGTGGTATGGAGGTGCGCTGCTAAGTTGCGATGAAATTGACAATCAGGGAGGTGAGAGAGAAGTGCAGAGAAACAACTTGTCCGCGCAGTGAAAGACTGGCGGAGTCGAGCCAGGGGTACAGTCGTGTACTGCACCACCCCCGGTCACTTTATTGCTCAATTGGCAGGGGCCATCAGGAGATTGACAGGGGCTGAGGTGGTAGCATGTACTGTATTTAGTGTAGATGCAACGACAAGAATAGTAGTAGGTTCTTGATGATGGTGAACAAAGAACTTGAAGTAGGTATATTAGTATGCCGCCGCACCGTGGGTATTGATATAATGAACACTGTATGGTACAGCGAAAGCTTGAGTTGTCCCGCCTATATCAAGCATCATATAGCGGCCGTGCTGCTCGTACAGCGGGTAACGATTCTCGTCATTCGTGGTACCGTCAGCTTTGTGCCGTCAAAGCATTCATCGAACAAACATAGCCATACCGTATCAAGAATAATTCAGCTACTGTACCTCACCTGCTAGCACTATTCGATAACTAAGTACTTTTACTTGTACAGGGTAGGTAGCAACGGGAGAGGTAGGTACTTACCGGCTAAGTAAGTACTTAAGTACCCAATGTAAGGTAGTATCAATTAAAGGAACACACGCCCGCCTGCCCGCCAGCCCACCTGCCAGCCCACCTCGCCTGCTTAGCCTGCCAACACGAGCAGTGCCTCGACTGAAACACTTAGATACTCAGTATTCTCTGCGGTAGAAGTCCTTTCTTTCTCTTTTTTACAAAAGTCAGTGGCTTTGAAAGGTGAGCCGACGCCAACGAGAAAGCTTGCGGCAGGCCTCGTGTAGTAGGGAGCGTACTCACTGGGTCGAAAGGTTCATTTTGGCTAGACGCTGTGAGCCACGCAGGGCATTACTGTAACCGCTGTGGATACATTTATTCCGTGAGGTCGCGTACCTTAGTGCCCAATGGCGTACCAACTGTACATCAGCGCCATCGGTGCAGTGGTACCCTCCAACAATTTTGGATCTGTGTAGTTATCAAGGTATCGCTCTCCGCCTTTGACCGCCGAGCGAGGCAAGCCTGAAATAGCGTACACTACACTGGCTCACTGAGTAAGAACAGAGCATAATAATATTGCAAGCTAATAACCGCACACTACATCATACAAGCATTTTAGACAGATAAACGTGGTGATGAGTGGTGCAGTACGGCGGTGCAAGAGGTCTCAGCCGTACATAGTTAGTGCCTACAACAGTATAATAGGGCACTGGCTGGGCAGCTAGTGCACGTGTAGTTGTAGCAGTAGGTACTTGTTGTTCCGGGGCATACGCCGTCTCTTACTCCCCCCAGCCCTGCTCAGAGCCTGATCCCCGTCAGCGGGACCACAATCCATTGGCCGTCGCCGAGCTGTCGTCTCCATCCACCATCAGGTAATTTCCCTCTCGCCATCCCACATCACCAAAAGACCGACGCTGACCACAGGCACCGCCTCCTTCAAGTTCAGGCACACCTCGTCCGCTCCACCAGATGGTGTCGGTTCTTTTCCCCCACATGGCATCGCATCGTCAAATCTAGCTAGCCTAGTGTACCTGCAAGTGCATGTAGGTACCTAGGTAGGAAGCGCGCCTGCATTCATCATTATCACACAGGCCCCCCCCTCTCGTCTTCTACTAACAGTACTATAAGTACGCATACACAACACACAACAGTCCGCAGAATGATTGCACGTGTTGGACACCTTTCACGGTGTCGAGCCTCATCCCACCTACTAGTACCTACCTAACAATACATACTGAGTACTAACAATGACAATCATAATCTCTTTCTCTGGCCTATTCGGTAGTATCTTGTGCGGTCCATCAGTCCAGACCAGCCTAAATCGGCAGAGTAGCAGGCCACAGCCACGTGTAACCACCATGACTGCTTTTGATTGACCAGATTACTTCCCTCTCTGGACCATATCTGGCCTCGGCAGTTACTACGCGAGTGGTACCCGTAGCCAATCTGACGAGGCCAATCTATCGTTATTGAGGCCCAGATGAAAACCAACTTTCCGAATCCAGACAGAGTGCCTGGAGAAAATAGTTCCCCGCTGCACTATCGTTTGTCCTGTATGCAGTTGGTTCTTTGTGATGCCTCCTTCTCCTTCTTCACATAAGGTCCTGACCACCCTAGGTTAGATCATCCTATTCGGTTCATTGTAGCCGCGCACGTAAGGGAGACATACCATGTTTGTCGACCCATTTGATGGGATACGAACTCTGACTGGGTAACGTGTAACATAGATGAAGTAGTACCGTACTTTTTTCATCTGACTGGGCCTGCCGACAAACCTGCAACGTTGATGCAATGTTTCGGGTAGCCTCCAGGTGGCAGCTGTCTGTCTCGTTCCAAACTCTTAAGAGTTGGGTCTCTTGGGCTAGGTTGAGACCACTGTACACTATCTAGTAAGCTCTCGAATCTGAGATGCCTCTCCCAAGTCATGGCCGATCATAGCTGTTTCTGTAAGGAGATATCGCTGCTGTTCTATCCTAGCTCCATGAGGAAGGTAGATGCACCCCTACAGCTCGTCATCCCCTCCGCGTCCAGAGGAGACACAAAAGGGAGGAGATCGGCAAGGTGTGGAATGCTTGGTCGAAATATTTGCCGGCGACCGTAGCACCACGCTGAATGATTGTGAGGATTGCCTGTGCGCAATAGGGATTACTCAACAGCTCTGGCTCGGTATTCAGCACTACCTCACCTGCTGTCCCCAGCATACATAGTGAATAGACATGTGCAAATTGGTACATATTGAAGATGGCCAGACCTAAGGCCTTCTGAATAGCTATAGTACAGCTCCGAGGATGGCCAGTCAAACGAGGCATCCAGAAGAGGGGTTTCTTCGCGACCAAATGGTCTCCGGATCCCCTACGCTACCACACTACCTAGTCATCCAAAGCAAGAAAAAGCAACCCCAAGATCTGGTGGCAGGATCTCAACCGCAATCCTCCTTTACTACAACAATAACCTTAAATAGTGTAAGTAAACTCTCTACGTTCTCTAGTCGTACACCTCCTAATACGCAGGCTACCTACTTTAGTACTTGCGAAACAGCTACTACAGTAAACTTACCTACCATAAGAGTACGCTGTAGTTGGCTGCGCCTTTTCGTGACAATGAACTACAACTACGCATACCTACAATCCGACGGTCGCACGCTACAATTCCATTTAAATTCCTTTCTTCCCCGAGGCGGGCGAGACTGTCCATTCCGTAAACGTTGTAGGGCAGAGTAGCATCCCTTCAGCTCTGTGGCAGGCTAAGAGTAGTAGTGTACCAACTCTGTTTCGCGTCTCGACGGCGGCGAGCACGGTCTACCTAGATGTTCACCACGCGAATCATGACCGGTTCCCGGCAAAGTGGTCCCTCCCTAGCAATGGCATTCTTCGGCAAACGGGAAACAACTCTCGTGTTCTTTCGCCAGTGCCGTGGCTTGCATGAGACGAGATGAAGCGAGACAAGACGAGCCCGCGCCGTTACTAGTCGTCACGGAGTAGTGTAATTGCCTCGTCTGTGCCCATACCCACGTTACCAGCGTAACGCCGATGTGGGCAGGTAACATCAGCCCCCTCGGCCCTCCTCTCATGCTTTGCTGGGATTCGCTCCTTGGGATTCAATCATGATAGTCACGGCCATGCCCTGTTCACTCTCTGGTGTGCCTGTGCCTACCTGTTGGTAGTGTATGCCCCTACATATGTAGCATCTGTAGGAGTCCCAACGGGTATACTTGCATAGCCACCCAGTAAAGCGTGCTACTGTCCTCAAAGCACGCTGCAATATCCGGCTCTCTGCTCTACCGTTTCGGCCGCCAAGGCAAGTCAGATTTGGCGCTACTGTAGAAGACACGAACTGTCCCCCGAGAAAGGCAGCCAAGCCGTGCCTGACTAGTACTGAAGGAGCCGTAGATTGCTGCTCGGCGGCTTATAGCGTATATGCTATACACAGAGTAGGTTAGACTCATGAATCCAGGTTTCCTTCATGCCTGGGATTCTGTCCAGGGTTTAATCCCTATGGAGATGAGGATTCAAAAGAGGCTTCCACTTGGTAACCAAATTCGAGGCCCTAGGCTGTCTAGTGTCCCAACTCATCTCTGGATAACTTCCAAGATGATTTCTGAGCTATGAGGTTTCTTGCTTTCTGTTGTACTCTCATTCAGCCTGGCGCCTTCTCTGCTATTTTGCTGTACTGAGTAGGTACCTACAACTACATAGTAAATAAGCATCATGTACGTGTCCCCTATCAGGTCGCATCTTGCGCGCTCATATGCATGCAGCACCCAACATACATATGCACAACAATGAAAAAAAGCATTATTATTTATTATTAGAGTCGCCGTAGTACTGTGCTAAGTAGACAGATGTTATACTGTAAGCGTCAACAGTCCCATCTGGCCGCCGGCGAATGCCGCTGCCGCTCTTACATTACCTCCAGTACTTTCCCTACATCTACAACACAGAGAGGGTGGGTTGGTTGAGTAGGCTGACATTGAAAGTGCAGGAAGCTATTTTGCATGCAGTTAGGTAGGCAAATCATCATTTTTGCTCTGCAGATAGCCAAGACCAATGGTGGATATATACCAAGTCGCGTGCTTACTCGAATCTCCTCCAGAGAGGCAGAGCTATTTTCCGGTAGCCGTGCCGTTCCGCAAGACGAGAGCGGCGGATACTTGATTCGTCCAGTCTTGTTGCGTGCGTCACATTAGCATCTGCGAACGCGCAATTCTTCCCCAAAGGGCCACATAACACACACACAGGTCTCTGGTGGTAGTGTGGTGGTGATGGTGATAGCGTGCTGGTCCATTTCCCCTCCCCCTCCCCCTCTACCTGTGTACTACCCGCCACTGGGCCGAGAAGAGCTGGTGCGGTAGCACAAAAACGCGATGCTTTGCCGATTGATTGATCAGGAGTTCCGCATGCTCGGAACCAGATATCGGCTATAGCTTATATTAGATACTCAACTAGGTACCGTAGATTCTACTGACCGAGGGCTTATTACGTGCAGGACGGGTGACCTCGTCATCTTGGGTGCGTGTCGGGAACTACGTTCCAGCCTAGATGAAATCCTTAGATCGGCAATATAGAGAGAGAGAGAGAGTAGTGTAAATGCCTGTGTAGCCAGGCTCACTAGGCAGCTGCTTGGGCTAGAGAATCGCAGTGATCAAGCGGGCTCTGATTACCACTCCTGAGCGGGAAACTTGTAGAGAGCCTGCCTGCACTATCGTCCATTGATGCCATGTAACCCTGCTTTGAAGGACGATCAGCGGTCGTGCTGACGATCTTATTATTATGCTTCCGCCTATATCGCCGGAAGCAACTTCATCGTGCTACTCTGTCGGGCATCTGGCCACAGACATTGAAAGCCCGACCTCCTCTTTCGACCATATCTATAATCGATACGCAATATCCCGGTTGCTCTTCATTTGACGTACATGTTTTTTGAGCCACAGGCGGAATAGACTCTCAAAGTAGGTAGTCATCTCTCCCACACTTGCTGCAGACCAACCCTAGATGAAGACGTCGTCCTATGAGGACTCGAGTCTGCCTTGGGAGCTCCAACGCTCCACCCACTCAACTTCGCTCAATCTGTGGACTTGACATGCAGAGTGTATGTGACTCTAATCAAATGTGCGTACATACGGCGCCGTTAGGACAATGCGAGACGCGGCTTTTGATTGTCAGGAATAGAGTCCTTCCTTAAGTTAACCGTCCAGATCCTTACATTTCTTTTTCCATTTGTATGAGTAGGGAAAATTGCTCGAACGCTGAACTATCTATCCAATCTTCCATACTCGGCTGTATCAAGAGACTGTGGTTAGGTCGTTGTTTTGGGTATAGGAAGGCAATAAACCGCTCGGTGGCTTTCATGCGTAAATTACTTCCCCGTGTCGGGTAAGTTCCGTCGTTCTGAGATCCGATATGGATAAACGATGCCTGGGTTCTTCCCATAATAACTGATTCCAGCCCCTTACTTCCCCCTATTACAATAACAAACAACAATAAAGTCCAGAAAGTCGGATAGTGTAACAGATATATCTTGCTGGCTCACTCCAGTTCTGGCCTAGACCGTCGCCGCAGAGTGAAGAGTAGATCCCGCAGGTCTTACAGCCTTGCATGACACGGAAATCCCGGGCATGTGTGTGGTTAGCTCGGAGTGTGGTATATTGTCATACGCATCGTGGTGATTGCAAATGCGAGGAGAAGGTCATGATACATTAACCTCAACCTCTCAACGTTAACCTCAACGAATGATGCTTTTGACTAATTTTATGAGCACATGGTATTTTACTGTAACGTAACATGAAGTAATCATAGCGAAATATATGTGATTAGACTAACTATCTCTTCCCTTCGTTGCGTTTCGATAGAACGATCATTGTTTTCATGAGATTAAACATGATCGGATCTATCAATCTCCTTGGTCGCAATTGATGTACTCGCCCCGAGGTACCATTACAACTGCGCCTAGTGCGCACAAATACGAGTAGGAGCAACGAGCACGGGAGGTCATCAACTGAAATATAACGGCGGTCTGGACACCCCAAAGGAAGCATTGACTTCTGTCATGGGCCAGCTATACAAGTAGGGGTATAATATGACATACGTTGTTGGGCGAAGGTCTCAAGCCTACGGCTACCTACGTCTATGCCTATATACATGAAATATCTTTGTCTCCTACAGGTCTGTAATAGTTTCTAGAAATTACTTCATAAACAGTTCAAGATTTTGCTAACCTAACTTTGCCAACAGGTACGAGGTCAAAAAGCTTTATCCAAGTGTGTCCGATTATGGATCAACATTTCTTGACTAGATTCCGTAGGGTAAGATCTAGCGTTACTCTACATATTCGAAATCTGTCAAGACCTCTGGGCCTGCGTTATATAAAACACTCATTCACTGAAACGTGACCACATGGTGGTGGATTAATCGATAAGCAAGCACCCGGTCTCTTTCACATTCTTTATATATCTTCCATCACTTAGGTTGGAATATGCGTCGGGTGGTCAGCCTGAGAATATAGTAACCCAGTTTGGTATTCTGCCCTTATCATCGGTCCGTTCCAGGAGCTTTCGAACAAGTGTCCTGGGCCGGCATCATTTTAGGAGCAAGCCATGAGATATATATGCCAAAAATGCATGAATAACACACTACATGCTTGATTAACTCTACCAACATTTGGCAGCACCACATGGATAGAAGGAGGCCAGCCATGTTATGACTAGATATCAATGACAAGAGAAAGTAGCATGAAAGAATCAAATACTCATAATTTCCCTTTCAGCGCCGAAAAAGATCCTTGGTATACTAGGTCTCCTTAAACGAGTCGATCGACACCGATGTCTATGGTCAATTGGTAGGTAAGCAAGACTTCGAAGATGGGAGGGGTTAACTTCAGCCAAAAAGAACGAGCTTTGCGCGCCAAAGACATGCAGTTCCGATTTAAAGCATATACACTAGTTATATCATTGATCAACTTACTGCTACAGATTCTTGAACCTTTTATTTTAAATTCTGGTGACATCCACTGATATGTTATAGGGCTCGCAGATAACCGATTATAAAAATATATCTATATCAACCTCTTGTGGGTACATCAGTCTTTTCATGTTGTCTTATTACTAGAGGAACTAGATTACTTCTTGCCGTGTTACTGTAAAGACCTTAACAGGCAGTCTTGCGAATCTGCAAAGCACGGTCTGAGTTCAAACTACGCGTTCATCCGGAAGCGCTTCCACGGCACATGGTAGGACTCCCTGTTGCACAGTATCAGAGGACCACAACTCAACAAGGCCATTGGCTCTTCCATCCGCCTATACAAACATTCTGGCTTTTTGTGCATGGCTTCCTTGCCCAAAGGAGTTAGATGGATTGCCAGCTTCAGAACCTCCAAATATATTGCATCCGAAAGTTGTCGGTGAATTCTTAATTTCTTATATGCCCCGGGATGGTTATCTATCTATTTGTTGAAACTAAAACTCTTACGAAGATATATATTGATAGGCGGTATTACGATCCTCATCGCTAGAGAGGTAGAACGAACAAAGAGACATGGCGTATATAGGTTAGGAGTATTTAAAAGCATTCAGAACCCTAGTACAACACCCCATACTTGGTTCCTGACAGACAATAGCTAGGTAAGGCCCAGACGCTACATGGGGCTTATTTATTACACGCGCTGAACACCTTGTATCCTGTCTCATATACGCAATTCGGCAGTCAAACCTTTGCGTGAGACTTATTGAAACAGAGGTTAACCAGCCCCCGCTTACTTAAGACATACTGGAACATTCGTCCCGGTTGTACATAGAGTCAATGTCAGACACCAGGGCGGCAAGGAGTTCGTTTAGAGGGAGCCCCGAGGACCCTGGTAACCGTAACAGATTTTTGACTCCCGATTGAAATCTGTTCCAAACCTCCATATCAACCCTAGCAAAGGCAGATGGCTTGTAATGTCACCTGCTCGGACACTACAAAAGATGTATGAATGCCGTTGAATTGTTGTGGCCCAAGAAATACGTCCGATATCTCATATCGGCTTGGGGTTGAATGCGCGATATTGCTAGTAGAAGGGAGGAATTTAAAGTTGAAAGTGCAGGCAAATGTGGTATGAGATATACACGGGATATTATATTACGATGGGCATACAAGTGGTAACTCTGCTGATTTTAGCTAATGTATAAGGACATGATAATATCGTATGAAGCTCGCCACCTGCACTTAACAGCTTACGTGTACGTGCCGGACCTCAGTCGAAACATGTCATCACTTGTTGCATTATAACTTCATGTAGGCTCCTAAAGCGGTGCATCTGTTCCAACCCCAAACAAGCCCCTAGTTAAACAACATCACCAATTGTTTAATGTATTCCACACACAACCATTGATATGATCGAGTATAAAAGGCTTGAGAATTCGCGTCTTTGTTGCTTTTCTCATATTCTTTCCTCATCCGCAACACAAAACAAAGCGTCTTGTAACGACACCAACAATCGACAAAGCGAGAATCACATTCACGGGCAAGACTTACGACAACATCGCAGAAACAAGATGTCTGCATTTACAGATTTCTTGAGAAAGCTCTTCGGTCTCCCTGTTCGCCCCAGAAAATATAGGGGGGCTTTTAGTCGAGAAATGGAGAGGTCCAGGAAGCGAGAGAAGAGTGAAATTAAGAAGCAGAGGCGTGCGCGTCGCATGGATGCTTATCAAAATCACTGAGTGACACGAGATCGTTTACGCATACAGAGGGTACACTCTTATAGTACTTGAGGTTTAGAGGACAAGTTGCCAACGGTAAAAGGCACCGCAAATTCGTATGTTGCTTTTCATAAGGAAGCTAAGACTAGCTGAACTTTTTGGACCAAGGTGTTTATTGCACCTAACCCAGACACCTTCGTAACACGACCTAACTCTGCTTTGTGCCGATTATCTTGGCGAATGCCGATTTGCCGGCACTCCAATGGTATGTTTACTGCACCTTTTTCAGGTGGACATCGCTGAGGGTGACGCGATTAGTTCCGTGGCCAGGCAAGTTCTGATTTCTCTAGTTGTCGGGAAACAACTTACAAGATTAAGTCGGCATTGGGTGGGATGTGACCGGTAAATCCACTGTTCCCCAAGTTTTCATTCGTTAGCCAACTAATCCGAATAGCAAATATTTTCGATGTATTGAATGATAAAGCTGATATTGAGTGTGAATGTAGTTCAGTGCACACGACCTTACTACTAGGTAGAAGGGAATAGGCTTGAGTTTTTTCTACAACATACCGGGCACCGTAGCCGTAGTCGCTAAAATACCATTATGACATTAGTAACTGAAACTCTGATGGGGATCTCATGGGTCTCCATACCTGGTAATGTCTAAGGTGGCTTTTTCACCGACCTTCATCTGGGTAACACCCTCATCCCAACCTGAGGATCAGTTTAGCAAGAGGTCTTTGAAGCACCAATATCGGGGAAACCTACCCTTGATAACCTGACCAACGCCGATCTTAGTGACGAAGTCACTTCGGCCAACAGAGGAGTCGAACCTATTATTATGGTGGACAACGGGTAAGCTAATGTCGGTAGATAGGAGGATGTACTGAGCAGGGGAAGCTGACGTCACGCAGTCGTCACGTAGCTAGCACGAGAAATGGGAGCAATCCCCAGGCTCCATTATCTGAAAACAATTGCAAGAGAGAGCTTTTGGTGGTGGTAGTAGTAGCTGTGCCTGTGCCTGGAATGGGTATGTTGACGGATGGGTAGATGAACGGATGCGATGGGTAAGACTTTGATAGAAAATACATTGGTATAATAGCAGATAAGAGGATAAACTCCGGATTGAATTTAAAACACACTGTTAATGGCAGTAATCCTAGGGTATGAATACTCACTTGTCCCCCTTGTTATCGGGTTTGGAGGTGTCCTTGAGCCATCCAGTGTACTCGATGGTGACGGTCTGGCCGACGGTAGGCACGGCACCACTGCCTTCTGATAGAGTGGTCTTAGTAACGCCCATTGTGAAAGAGAATGCTGTCTTTAGCTGTGAACTTGAATTTTCAACCTGTGTAGAGCTTGAAGAATGGAGAGGACTGGCCGGGAGAACTGGGGAGAAGTAGGGGGGCTGCGAGGGTATTAAGTAGGCGTGTAAGTTGTGTACGCAGGGCTGTGTGGGAGGTGGGATGTTTTAGCGTCATTTCCAACTCCCCTACTTAGGTACCTAGCGGTACTAGCAGTGCCCCCACCCGCCTGTAGCCGCTGAAAGGTACCACATGCCGGATATTTGCGCAGTAGGTACTTGTTGTGCAGGTACGGGCTTTGCATCTCGGCGCATGGTTACGGTGAGGGGTAGGCAAACAGGAAGCTACCGGGTACGAAGCTATGGGTCCTAGTCTCACAATTACGATGTTGAGGTCTTCTTCCATGTACCTAAGATGTGTGTATGTATATAAATAGGTACTTTACTACATGGGGAGTAATTACAAGTATAACCTACCTATATAGGTACTTACCTAGGTAGTATATAGGTATGTATATCATTATGTGTAGCATGTACATGTAGATGTTGGATTACTCCCCCGAGTGAGTACTAACTACTAATAAGTAGAAATAGACTCAAGGAGGCATTTGCAGTCTTGAGCGAGCGTGGGGTGAGTTGACTGACCTATCAATGAACGTACGGTGAACAGGCGGGGCTTGGGACACCTCCCCGCACCTACACAGGTCCTCTGGATTCTAGCTTGGACAATGTTCTATGATCTTCTTTAGCTACGCCTAGACGTTAGGTACGTGGTAGATGGGTAGCCACCTCGGCGGATACCTCTAAATGAGCCAAAAGCGAATAACCATATAGCGCTGAAAGGATTCGAACCAATCTCACTATATGCCACACTTGGTCATTGCACCCTAACTCCTCTATGTAAAACAATACGACTTGTAGACCGGCCTACCTGCGGTGGCCGTAGATGCAGCCTGGGGTGGCCGTAACTTTACCTAATTAGGTAATAATCCACCTACGCCACTTACGCCACTTTAGTATCTATGCTTCTACTATAAGTAAATACCTACTATTAGGAGCCTCGTGAGCCCCAAAGGGCGCGAGCGGCGGACTAAGATAGGATTTTACCACTCTCTCTTTAGAGTAAAGGTCGGCGCAGAGCGTATGCCCCCCGGAAGTCAAAGAATTTAAAAGAGGTAAAACTTATAGTCCTCGCGGCAAAGCTGCTAATACTAGAGGTGACTCTGCTATAAATATATAAATAGGTATTCTAAAATATAAATATAAATATAACTACTTTAGGCTATATTTATAGCTATTATAAATGAGTTATTATAAACACTTTTAATAAGTAGGTAAATATATTAAAATGTTAAAAGGGTATAAAAAACATTATATATAATTTATTAAAATCTTAATACACTTAATAAATCATCCCACCTAATAAGTTACTTTTCTCACTAAAACTCACAAACTTTAACACTATATATATAATTTAATAAAATAAATAAAAATAAGCTAATAGTATAATTATATTATAATAAACTTTAATAATATATAAATAAATTAATAAAGTTTTAAAACTATTATAAAAAAAAAGTTATAATATTTATTTATATAAATTACTAATAAGTTTATTAGTGGCTAAAATAAATTATAAAAAAATAACTAAATATTTTATAAGTTTTAAACTAAGCTATATTATAAAGAAAAAATAAAGGCTTATAATTTTATATTATATTTCTAAGTTCCTAGTTTAAGATCTTTTAATAAAAACACTAGCCAGTTATATTATATTTATATTTATATATAAACTCTTATATCTAAAAGTTGTAGGCTATTTAAGTCTATCTTATTTTTTAATTATTAACTTCGCTATTTATTATTATACTCATTTTAGACCCTCTTTATTAGTACACCTAGCCTATTTACACCTGTCTATAATATTTTATTACTAGCTTATTTTTCTGATTTTTTCTGGCTAAGAAAATAGGTAGTAAACTTAACACTATATAAAAATTATAGTAAAAGAACTTTTAATAATAATTTTACAGCTATAAGAAATAGAAAAACTAAGCCGGTAATAGAATTATAAACCTTGAATTTTTTCTTTATAATATAGCTTAGTTTAAAACCCGTAAAGTATTTAATTATTTTTTTATAATTTGTTTTAACTATTAATAAACTTGCTAATAATTTATATAAATAAATATTATAATTCGTTAAAATTATGTTTAAAATTATTTTACTTTTAATATAATTAACTTAAAACCTTAAAAACTTTAACTTTATATACTTTAATTATTTATCTCTTTATATTTATTAACTTTTTAATGAGTTTAATAAGAAAAGACTTATTCACTAACTAAAGTGATCTATTAAGTGTATTAAGATTTTATAA
>NPFG01000469.1:0-28834 GCA_002288965.1 Xylaria sp. MSU_SB201401
CAATTTAATAATAATAGTATTATTAATTCTTTTCATATTTCTTAAAATATTTTTATATATTTATCTTTTTTAATTTATTAGTATATAATCTGCTATATTATGTTTTACCTTTTATATATTTTATAAAGTTATTTGTTTTTAATATAACGTGTATTTGTTTTTTATATAAAGTGTATTTGTTTTTTATAGGTAAGTACCTAAAATTTTTTTTAAGGGAAATTTTCTAAGTACTTTAAACAGGTAAAGTACTTAAAAATGTATAGGTACCCTTAGTTTAACAAGGGTAGGTTACCCTTAGTTTATTACATTTCTCCACTAAAACAGCCCTTGCAGAGCGGTCCGGCGGTATTTGGGGGGCTTCTGCTGACTTTGTCGCTCCCCATTACCCATCCATCCTTGTCTTGCCATAAGCCAGGTGGATATGTGGGAGTCCTACGGTATGTCTTTTTTTTTTTCCTTTTTTTTTTTTTTTTTTGTCTTCAATGGTCCAATTATTGTTTTGATTCCCGTTGCTATGCGTCTCTTATTGTACACTAAGAAGGGAGCACGGGGAGCTATGACCTCGTATCCCCCCATTCTAGTGTACCCTCACTACCTATCTGCTGAACTGCCTTGGTGGGGGGGTGCCTTTTTGTCATTAGCTGCTCACCTCATCGTGTTTATTCTTCCTCGCGCAGCTGTGACTTTGGCTATGTTGGTGTCCATACTCCGTCCTGTACCTAGTTTGTACACGTAGGGCTAAACTGAGCACAACTACATATATAGTCTAGGTGAATGAAAGCGCTCAATGGGTGTAAATGTATCAGGTTCAACCGCTTGCATCCATCGCCCCCGTATAAGTTCCTACTCAATACAGGAATAACCTAGCCTTCGCATCTTCAACAACCCACGCAAACCCTTCCCGTAGATTCTCGCCCGTTATAGCACTACATCGCAAGACATGCCATCGGTGCGAGCGGATCGCCTTAAGCTGAAGACCCTGCAAGATCTCCGTCTCGTCCATGCAGCCCTGGACATCCGTCTTGTTGGCAAAGATGAGAAGACTTGCGCCCGAGAGTCGCTAGATGACGTGAGCACAAAAAAACGACAGGCCAGTAATTTAACAAAAAAAAAACAAAAAAACTCCCCAATTGAAAGTAATGTAAAAGGGGAAATTCGAGAAATATGCAAAAGCAGTTCGACAACAACCCTTACCTCTTCCTGCAACAGCCCATGCAGCTCCTCGCGACAGTCGTCAATGCGCAACCGATCCGTGGCATCCACCACCCAGATCAGGGCGTCCGTCTTCTCAAAGTAGTTGCGCCAATATGAGCGCAGCGTTTTCTGCCCGCCCACATCCCCTTGTTGCCGGTGGGAAATCAGAATGCACCCACAGACATCAAGTCATTGAGGATGTCAAACTCACATATGTTCAGCTTATATCTGATATATTCCCAAATAAATTGATTAGTCTCTTGGCTCCCTTGATGCTGGTAAACAGGGACGTGTGTACGCAATGCACAAACGTCAAATATATAGGGCACACGCTCACCCCTCATAATCAATGGTCTTGATGATGAACCCTAGTGTCGGGCTGACGGTGTTGACATCCTCGTTCATTATCTTCTTGACAATCGTCGTCTTTCCCGCATTATCAAGCCCTCTAGCAATGAATTTGTTAGTGTTTGTCTTTCACAGCACGTTTTGTAGGGGTTATACCCTCCGCATCAGCAGAAAGGGGAAGTGGACGGGACTGGCCACAGTGGATTGACCTTACAGCATCAGGATCCGCATCTCCTTGTCCTTCAATCTCGCCTTGCGTAGAATGGATAGCATTCTTGTCGTCAAAAAGCCGGCGTGCTCAATCAATTCACTGTCAAAGAATTGTGTGCTATTGGATTGATCTTCAGAACACTGGTTAGGTATGAAGAGAGTTCGGCGAAGCTAAACCGCTCGTCACGACTGAATCAATCAATCAATCAATCAATCAATTGCTGCCTAGGTCCTTCACGTGATAACGTCGTCGTCGCAACACAACTCCGAAAAGTCTAACACGAACATCCCCAAATACTGCGACGTACAACACGGCAAGAGGAAATCTTATAATTTAGGGATTCTGGTCTAATTGATACAGCCTGGTCCTCCGTTATTTTTACTTTCCCGCCTCCTGAGTGCCTCTCTTCGTCCGAGCCTGCCGAGTCGCAGCAACTTCTTTGCGGTGCCATCTCCTGCGTAGACGTTTCGTCATCTTAACAAATCCTCGAATCTCGAATGCCTTGAGTTTGTTGACATCCTTCTTCTCCGCGTGTTCACAGACATGAACTTTGCCAGCCGCCAGCTGCATCAGTCTCTGTTCAAATGGGCCCAAGTTCTCCTCCACCATCGTCCTGACAGCCGGCGCCGCAATCTCGGGCCCGACGTATTCCCACTACAATACTCGGAGTCAACAGTTGCTATAATGAGGCTAATATTCGTATTTTAAGATTACCCCAAATTTTCAAGTCATGAACGCGGCCACGTAAGAAGCTTGAAGATACAATGTAAGCATTGAGAGGGGTGGGATGGGGAACAACTTACTACCCATCGTTCAGCAGGGTCTGGGCTCAGCATCTGCGAGCTTTCTATTGGGGGAGTTCCTGTACCTGCCGCGTGCGCCGCTTGTTCTGGTCGAGTAGTAGCCGTTCCGGCGTCGCGCGCGGATTTTATAGGGCCCCAGTCAGCCGTTCGTGACACGGGATCAAAGAACTGAGCGGAAACTCGTCGAGGTCGCCAGTACTTTACATGTCTCAATCAGCTGATTTTACTATAGCGAAAATTTTGGGAACGAGTTGGAAGTGCATATAGCTCTTGGAACCAGTCTCCGGATGAAGACTCTCGTACCCTACTACATGACAGGGGAACATGGTACGGGCTCAGAATAACTCACCTGAAGGAGAGACGCACAGTGCCAAACATCTGAATCATTGAGACCTAAACCTTCACAAGCAAGCCGCACTCTTACACTTGGATGGATTCGCTCATTTGTGTCTTCTAGGAATTCTGGCAGGGGGCGACCGTCTTTCGGGTTAATCTTTTTGTACATACCTGGAGCACGGGTGATGCCGCCTATTAGATTGTAGAGGGGACCTGTTGCGGATTGGATGTACTGCAGCGACCAAGGGCGCACCGGTTTGTTCGACTCGTAGATGGACTTCTTAGCCCAACTTGGTGGTCGGCGTTTGCGACGGTGTGAAGTGCTGTCTGGCTCTTGGTTTGTATAATATTTCATAGTACTCTCGAAAGCCCTCTCTAGTGCATCGGATCGAAACTCGCACCCAACTGAAGAGAGCTGATCCATCATCCCTATTGATGGGTTAGGTCATTCCCTTCCCTCTTCATTTCTGACTTGAAAGTAAAGGAACAGCATTTCAAGTAGATTGGACGCACAAGCTAGTGTGGTATTAGCGACACCTTGATCCGGGAATCCGCCCCCGATATTCCCGTGGCTGCCAGGGAACCAAACTTGACGTAGGTCAGATGTGGCCTGCTCTTCTTGCCGTCGCTCCTAGAGAGTCGGCGCGAATGGACCTCTCGTTTCATCTAATGCGAGTGCGTGAAATCCATGTTGGATCTTGTTCGAAAGATGGGTGTTGTAGAACTGGTACGTGGGTATCGTTAGTTCGAACATCTTATGAATGAGAACCGAGGGAGACGTATTCATGTGTGCATCGCTTGATTCCGAGCCTTGACAGAATTTTCATATCTGGAATGCCGAGAGATCCAACCTAGGTAGATAATCAGTCATTGCGTCAATTAACGGATTTCGAGCACGATATCAACTAGATCAATTAAGGACCTACAGTATCCCATACGCCTGCTGTTGGTGTTAGCAACATTCGACGCGGTTCTGCCTTATCAGCCCTACCAATTGCTAAAACTCGGATCAGGGCACCTGTCCCGTTGTTTCCTCTAACGCGCGAGTATCCTTTCTGTCGTTAATATCGCGGTTAGAAAAGCGACCACTACAAACTCTTCGGAATCTCACCTCTACAAGACGTTCACGGTATATAGAAGTCGCATTCTCGCCTTTGGGCTTATTCGTGAATGGTACCGTTGGGAAAGGGTCGACGTAGCTTTCGTTAGACCAATTTTGCATATCCTTGAAAATCGGGTAAAAATACTCCTGGCCAACCCGAGTCAGGAGTCCAAGGTCTGATATCATACCTCCGATAGACCTCGCGGTGAAAGCACCTCGACTGAAACCGAGCAGGACGATCTCGTCTCCGTTGACATAGTTAGCACAGATGAAGGCATAGGCTTCACGGATATTCTGTTACCCGTCAGTCCTGTCTTGAGGTCAATAAAAGAAGGTAGAACGAACCTCGGAAATGCCTGTACCGAAGGCACCACCAAGCAACCGGTCTATAAGCGTCGATCTCGAGCCGACCCCGGATTGGTAGTATATAATTTGGAACTGCACGAGGAAGCACATGTCAATGAGCCATCATTAGTTCACAGACTACGCGGCGTACGGCGTAGTTTCAGGCTCAGGTAGTAGGGGTAGACGTTAAATTGAATATTGAGACTGGCGTACCGTTCCATCTGAGCAGGTCCTTTTGAAGCACCTTGAGATACGGGTCACGTTCGAAGGCACTTGAATGCTAGAATTTGATTTTCCATCGGCTAACTTGGTATGCCCGTTGTCACTATGTTAGAGTTGTGAGCATTCGCGTATCCTAGTGTCTAAGAACGCTTACGAGTTTTGCCACGTTCCATCGCAGCAGACGATGATACGCTTTTTGGAGGACGTTTCTGACATATTGACATGATTTCTCTCGCAATATTTAAAAAATACTTCGTCAAAGCGAGTCTGACACGAACTTGATTGTGCTTGAAGCCATAGGTATAGGATAGACTAGGATAGTCAAAGAAAGTTGCTTTACGCAAGTCCTACTACGATTGACATCACTCAAACTTATTAAGCTGGGCCTGAAGACATAGAGCACGCACTTAGGTAGGAGCATTGGGACGAGGCGAGGGACTCGCAGGTGCCCAATGTTTCAACAAGGTAGAGCGATATCAATGAATCATTCGCCATCTGTCCTCTCGTCTCAATAGATGCATATCTGATCCTAGGAATGTGACGATTTGTGAGGTTCTATTCCAGAATGACCTTATCAACAGTAGACTTGCGGCTCGTGTCATCCTAACCTAGTACCTATTTTGGCATTACTTGACTAATAGACCAGCTGCCCGCCTTCCTACCTGGTGCTGCATACCTAGTTGTAGTAACTACCTCTCTAGGTAGGTAGTGGAAGGAGCCTAGTCAGGACGTAGGTACCTAAACGTCTGACAATTAGTAGATGTCTACCTACCGTAGCCGCTGCGGTCGTCTGGGGAAAGCTGCGGGTCTTGCAAGCGCCTGCCATTAGGTTGCTTCTCTCATGGACTCGGATCTTATCAGCACTAACGTCCCAGTTGCCTAGGCCGTGCCGACGAAGGGTAGCTATCAATCGTGTTACTAACTACGCTTGGTCAACGACGTGACACAGCGCGTCTCGGAGCGTCGCCCACGATTAGCCAACTCGTGATAGGGAGACTGTTGGATGCAAGAACAAGATGAAATGACACTCGACTTCCAATACACAGTACAGGTATAATGCAGAAAACCCCCACGCCTCGGAGCAGATACTCTTAGGATATACCTAATAACCAATGATTCAGGGCGTGCAACGCCGCACTCAGTCATGGCATTATAAAAGCCAAGGGTGAGGATGGAGTATGCTGAGTCGATAGTGGCACGAACCATCAGCAACATCAAGGATGTGCAGGTGAGCAGGGACTCTCCAGCCTCCGAAGCTGTTGCGCCATGCATCTGATGGTTGTCAATCCTTCGGAAAACGCGCGACAAGGTGAGCTTATCTACTGTGTACCCCTCAGCCACTGGTTCTGTCACATGGCCTACCTACACCTGCACGGTATTCCCGAACTCTATAGGCGGCTCAAACCTAGAATGGTGAGGTATAAATAGTGCTGCATAGAAACACCTTGGGTTCGTTGCACTTCTATAATTTGTTATTAGGTGCGACATCTTGAAATTCCAAGCAAAATGGCAAGTTCGTCGGATGATTCAGGCATCTACCTCAGGCCCTTTTTTGATCGCTGCAACCTACCGATCACTGTGAAAGACGACTGTGATGCCTTCGCCAAGTCGTATTACTCTGGCGCCATCCGGGCGGCACCCTTCCAGGGTTATTGCTCGTACACTCTGTTCGTAGGTGAAGAGACCGCCGTGCAGTTTCGCCCATCCGCCCATAAACTAGACATCGATATAACAAACGCAGCTAGCGATATCTTCAAATCTTTGGCCCCAGAAACCGAGTATCTCGGACAGCTGGCAGGGACTGATCTGCATGCGTTTTCTATGAGGAAGCTTCCAGGTATCTCTCTTGCAGATTACCGAAAGATGTCATGTAAGACGTCAGCACGGGAAGAATTAGTACGGAATTTTGCTCAAGTCCAAGTACTAGCACTTCGAAATGGAAGACGTGCCGAAAGTCTGGACGATGAAAGGCGCACAGTGGGCTCTAGCCTTGAGTCACGTTTGGAGTCCATCGCGAGTGCCTCGCTTCCGATACGTTTCCGTCGTATCGCCCGTTCGATTCTGGCTGATATATTTAAGATTGAGGCCTTGCCGTGGGTATTCACCCATGGCGACTTCCTGGCGGCGAATATATTGGTAAATGAGAGCTCCGGGCAGCTGACTGGTCTGTTGGACTGGGCCGAGGCCGAGTGGCTACCTTTTGGCGTTGGGATGTACGGGCTTGAAGAGCTTCTAGGAGAAGATGACGAAGACGGTCGATTCGTCTACTATCCTGAGGCCAAACGCCTCAGAGGCATATTCTGGAACCATCTCATTATGCTGATACCAGAACTTGCTCGCAACTCAAGGACCATTGCTCTCGTAAAGAAAGCGCAAATTCTTGGCGTTCTCTTATGGCATGGTATTGCTTTCGATGATGGAAAGCTTAACCGTGTCGTGGAAGAAGGGAAAGATGATCGAGAAATACAGAGACTAAGTGTCTTCCTATCACGTACATCAAATACGCAACAGTTTAGGCTGCGGGAGATCTGCTCTTCTGTGAGCTCTCGGCTTAGTCTCATCCGCAGCTGTCTTCTGAGAAAAGTGTGAAGGTACACGGTCCTCTCAATTCAACTACCATGTGTAGCTAAGCATAGCGGCAGCTTCATCCTCTCCGACTCCCATGAGTTCATATTTACAATGCGAGCGAATGAGCGAATGAGCGGATTAATACGTATCGTTCTAAAGATCGTAGGTGCACTTGCAGCAACCATCTTCATAATTACTATATATCTCGGACGCAACAACGCTCGACGGTCGTTACAGACACTACCCTCATGCGCTTTTGACACTGCCTTTTCGACAGTAAGCGCGTCCGCCGGGCTCTAGTACCTCTACACCACTCCCAGAGTCTGAACTCCTGATCATTGTCATCACATTTAAACGGCCCCTGCCATCGTTCCCTTCGACCTCGCCCAAGCTGGACATTTCCAGCGAGGAGATCTGAATAATACCCTTTGTATTTATACCTGCGTTTCTACACGTGGGGGGGGGAAGACCTTCTGCGAGGAAATCCCTCCCCCTCGAGAAACACATTACTTCTCTCGTATACAATAATGTACTTTCTAATGAGAAATACCGATACAAGTATACACCCAGATCACGCGCTCCCAGACTCAAGCTGTATCTATTGACGTTGAATCACTTTGTAAACCCGAGGAATCGATGCGTGTTGGGGCTACGAAAGAGACGATGCACACATTTCATCTGTCGCAGCAAGGATACATTGCCTGGCTACCCATTACTTACAATCGGTTGTGGTGTGCCTGCCTTCTCAGTACGTCCTCCATTCGCAATCACAACCCCACCTCATGACCATTTGATCCATCACCTGTATCGTGGCTTGTCCCATTGGTCATTTTCAGCTGCCATGGAAGTGGACTGTCCGCAGGTTTTACTGGACCCAGTTCACCAGCACGCCGCTTTTGCCACGCCTCGATATCCCTATTATCAACAAAATTGCCATGGAACCCGAGACGAAGCTTGAACGGCAGATGCAGTGTGGCGAGCGGACCAGCCGCGAGTTTCTGCGCATCCCATATCACCACATCATTCCTGAGTTCGTCAAGATTGTTCTTGAGGGCTGCGAGATACCCTTCTCCCTCAGCGCCACCATCTTTCGGTATAAAGACGGGTTCCTGGTATGTGGCAGTCGGTCCAGCGAACCACTTCAAAGTTCAGAGTCAGCATTCCTGTTCAAGAAAAAAAAGAGCTTAGGGAAAATTGTCTTGTTCAAGAGAAGGGTGCCTATCATCAAAATGAATGATCGGTAGATTACTCACAACGTCTTCTTCTCCCGTCTTCCCCCCGTCTTCTAGGTCCCACGTATAATGGGCCATGCAATTGAACAGTCCGCCTGCTGGTGGTCCACATCTAGCGAAGTCATATGGCTGAGTCGGGTCAACCCTGAGCTGCCAAAAGTGCTTGTACTTCTTCGTCACCACTCTGTCATCAATTCGAGAGAACTCCCCGTTTGTTGACCACTGCAGGAATGGTTTAACCCTTGTACCGTCTTTCGCCTTTGGGTCAAATGCCCACCGGCACGTTGGACTGCTTAGACGGGTTCGCTGGTTGAAATCTGGCGACTCTCCCTCTGGCGGGAACCAGAAGAAGACATTGCCATCAGCGACAGTTAAGTCGAAAATGACCTGTCCTTCTTCATTCTCGTAGCAGCCAGCTACATGGCCGTGGAAACCTGGGAACCAATGTCAGGATTTAAGGCGCACTATAGAAAAGACTCTAGGGTGGAATCGTCCCCTATAGAGACCTTTGGTTCCTAACTCACCGTTGTCTGCCCGGAACCAGATCACATCCTCGGGCTTACCGCCTCGTCGTGGGACTAAACCGTACACTTGATCCTCGTTAGGATCCCACGCAAACTTATTGCCGCCTTTCTTTAACCGATCAAGCGACATCTTAATGGGCGTCAGTGGAAGGACCATGTAGTTCTTCGAAACGCCGCAATCATGTATCATTCCGGCAAATGGGGCTTTGAAAGATAGCTCTTCCGTCTTGATACCGTCGGCATTAATAGTCCAAGTCATCACATCAACACCGCAATCCGAGCCGTCAGCGCCCGTCTCATACGCGAAACACAGCATCTCGCCAGTATCGGGGTCGAATTTCGGATGTGCCGTAAACGTGGGTGTTTTGATCTGGCCCTCGAAATCGTACCGTCCGATAGTCTCCAGGGTCACGGGATCCATTGCGAACGGTGGTCCGTCCTCTTTGCTCGCAAGTAGCATTCCGCGCCAGAAGGTGATATTCGTATTGGAAACGGTCCTGATCACACCCTTCACACTCTCATTGTCGGTGTATGGGTTTCTATAGCGACCGAACAATGCCTTTCGCGCCTTCTCTTCTGCGAGGAACTTATCTGTTCGCACGTATCGTTGCTTGAAGTCGGCATGGCCATCGGCGATACGAATGGCTGTTACACTGCCTAATCACATACGCTCTTTAGAATGTCCAGACATCGACCATTCGCCCATTACGTACCATCTCCATTCTGCGAAGCTTATCATTAGCTCTAGAGACGGCAGACCGTAAATGATCTCAACTCACAAAATGTATATCATCTTCAAAGATGGGTGGAAATCTATGGTCCTTCAACCTCCATTATCAGTGGAAAAATTCTTTTTAGATACACTTAATTTTCCTTACGGGCTGCACTCGGTAAAAAGTCCCATTTATTTCGCGTGGAATCTCGCCCGTGACTTCTAGGTTGAAGATATGTCCCTCGAACCGTGATGTCTTATTCATAGAGGAGAAAGCCGCTGTGTTAGGAAACTTGACGCGCTCACCCACCCTCTTCCCATTGTTATAAGGGTATAAGGATATCTCGGGGGCGAGGGCCTCTAGGTGCGCCATCTTGGAATCTTCAGGCTAGGATGGACTTGGCCAGGTCGATCAGAGACGTTTCTCCCGTTATTTTTATTGATGACGAGAAGCTTCTCGAGTGGACTCATGACTTCGAAGGTTGTTCAGTCCTCGATATGTCTCACGACAAAACAATGCGGAGGAATGTAAGAAGTTACTTAATAAGTAGTTTAATATTCTGCTGCAAGTATTCGGCAGTTGTAAATCATATTGTCAAGTCACCTATGCGGAAAGGGGCATGTCACCAAAACGAAGCTCCGTTACTTTTCACCATGGATTATTGAGCTTATCACTGATAACTCAAGAAAATCGACATTCCTACCACTATTGACACCTTTGGATTCTCCAACTACCGCTTTGACTACCCTACATCGCTCAGAAATCCCCTCTTCTCCAACACTGTCCGTTTTAGGCTATGTGTTCACGACCATCATGCTCAGGGATTCTCCACCAATTCAGGCAGAACCCTGACCGAGCCCTCGTTACTCCATGTCTTCCCCTCTCCTTTCCTCTCCTGTCCCTCCGGCAGAGCCAGAGACAGCGGCGGTTCAGCCTCGGCAGAGTCCTGGCCGTAGTTAGGGGCGCGTAAGTCGTCGTCGCTGACGGGCTTGCCAGTCACAGGGTGAGGATAATGGAAAGGCACGACGCGAGTATCAGGCCACAGCATCTTCTGGTCGATGATCTCGTCGGGGCCCCACGGGTCTTCAGGGTACGTCTTCGTGGGCCAGGGCACGTAATTCTCCTTTGTCAGGGACCAGCCCGTCTCGAATTCGGCATGCCAGAACGGGAAGTAGCGGTACCTGAATAGCTTCCAGACGCCGTCTTCCTTTAGATACTCGTTCTCGTAGAGGCCGCCTTCCCACCACTGTACGTGGCCGCGCGGATGCGTGTCGCGCACAGATTTATGCGTGCCAGCTTGCATCAGGGCGCGCATCCGACACCAGGCGTGCCTGCCGCTCGGGTCCACGTCCACGATGTCCTGCATCATGATATGGTCGAGGAGAAACCCGCGGACGGGCCCGTTACGGCCATTAACGAACGTGCTCTGGAAGCGGCCGTTGTATAGCCTTTTGATGCCTGCTTTGCCGCGGTATCGCGACCCAAGGAACTCGACATAGGCGTCCGGATGGTCCGCATACATGTCCACTACCTAGTAGCTATTAGAGGAGCCTCACTAGTAGGATTATTAGCACGGAGAACCTTACTTCATTGTACAGACATTTGTCAAGGTAGTAGCCATATTTGAAGTGAACTTTGCGCACTTCCGCCTCATCTGATACTCGAGACAGCTCTTTGCGAAGGAGCGAGACTTCCTTCTTCAACTCGGAAATGTCTGCTTCCATTATCATTTCTTTAAACGTTCAATTTTCGTTACAGGGCTTGATAGAGCTTCATGTCAATGCTGCTTTCTGGATCGGGGTCAATGTATATATCTACCGCCTCTTACCCCATCTACACACCAATGCATACAACACCTTTTCCGAGGGGCGGATGACGCAGTATGCAAAGGAACCTTGGATTTCCTTTCGGCAAATATGGGCATGTGAAGTCCTAATGGTTATTACCAGCTGCGGGGTACACCTTCAGCCCCGCGTGGGTGAAGATATCTTACAAGTTCCTCCAAGCCTGGGTGTATCGAAGAAATGTTTGGCAGAGATAGCACAGTAGAAGTCGATGACATGCATCACTAAGGCAGGGCAACTTCAAACCAACCATTTTGATCTTCTATTTACTGGTTGTTAATACAGTGAGGCTTTCGACAGAGTACACGTCATTATCGTGGGCGCGGGCGTTGCTGTCGCATGCTTCATAGATACTTAAATAGGTAGTCACATACCGCGATCTCCAATCACAACACCCTATCCAGCCGCGGAATCAGGTAGCCTAATACGCCGCCGTCGTTACATCGAATTCCTCCTCTGCTTCCAAGCCTGGTCAGCATCCTCATGGATTTTCGGAGCCTCGATGTCCTTCCTCAACTCCTTCTTCCTCCTGTAATCAGTCCCAAACCTCCGATCACGATCACCCACAGCCCTCTCAAAGTCAAACTGGCCGTCAGCGGTGAAACTCGTCATGAGCTTGGGCTCACCAAGCGGTAGCTCGTCGCCCCGATCCGTCTGCCAGAGGTGATACACCTTGCCATAGAGGCCGACGACATGTTTCATCTCCTGCGTTTCGGCGGCCTCCCACGCCTGCTGCAATCCTGGCGCTGTCGGTCCGGGCATGACCAGCATGCCGGAGTGGACCTCGTAGACGTGCGAATGCCAGAGTCTCCGCTCGTCAGCCGGGAGTGTCTCGTATAGCTTGGGCGTGATCATATACTCGATCCCAATTAGGCGAGCATTGGGGCCGGGACTATCGTAAAGAATGCATTGGCGGACGTCTGTATAGGGTCAGCTAAAGCATGATTCCAAGGCATGCCTCAAATCGCCGGGGTTGGGATCCTGAAATGGATGGAAAGGAACCATACCCTCTGTTAAGTGAGCGCAATAGTGATTGGCCTCGACATATCGACCCGGCTCATCAGCGTAGGTGTGGAAGGCGTTTAAGTGAGCGCAGAGCTGCTTCGTCGGTTCGAAATTCTACTTGAGGATCAGAAAGCGTGTCCTAGTAAAGATGCATTCTTTTATGTAGGTATGAATACCAGATCGTCATACCTGTATAAGAGAGGCACCGGTCTCGAGCGCCATGTCTTCTGCCGGAACTACATCGCCAGGCACATGGCAAGGCTTCGTTCTGGCCGCCATGTTTACTTCAACGATGTTAAACTGACAATTGTCTATTTGAGCGCACTTTTGCGATGTGAAGCTGAATAGATGAACAACAAGCGAAGAAAAATTTCCGCGGCTACTATATTTTCATCTACTCATGTATCTGGCTAGCTGTGGTGATTTGCCTCGTAACACTTGCCCACCAGGTCGTGATGTCATCGGCGAGAATCGGTTCGTGGCATCGCCGTCGATGAAGCGGGATGTGGGGTAAACCGGAGATTTTGGTTCTATCATCCTGTTGAAGTTTGACAGCCAGTGTATTAGTTGAGACCTGTTGAGCTGTGCTGCACCGCGACTTCTAAGGCAGGATTTGAAAGTAAAAGGTCAGGCAACTGTGTCGGTAGCTGCTTAGCTAGCCGACTCCAGTTGCCTACAGGTGCTGTGATAGCGCTGGGACATGGCTGCTTACTGCGCCCATAGATATTAGCCAATAGCGGAACACTGCTTGTGTAGGTAGGTAAATGGTGCGATGGCCACCTGATTCCCTTACTCCCTTCACACCGTATCATGGGTATTATTTACTTATGTGCTCGGCTATCTCAGCTCTCATTTATGGATACTAAAACTACCCACTGAGACAATAGCAAAGGGTTTATTATAAGCTTTTGTGAGGATGGCTGATGTGAGATTCATACCTTACTACCTAAGTAGGTATGTAGGGATGAATGAAGGATTATGTCCCCTTTCTGTCCAGGGCTGTTGCCTTTTACCAGAGTTGAAGTGCATAGAGCTGCAGCTATCAAAGGATCTGAGACCCCCTCTTTCATGGCATTTTTCGTACAGGTCCTAACAACAACAGGAAGCTGTGATACCCTTACCCCAGACGCAACGACCAGTCATCATAGAGTGACGTTGAGAACCTAGGCATGAAACCCTGCAATATGGTCCCTATAATACTACGTATCAGAATAATCTAAGACATTGTCTGCATCCAGTACCGGTCAGGTTGCAAACAAGCATGTAACCATCGGGAACCAGGAAGCCTGGAGGTTGCCTTGGCAGGCTGCCTTGAGATAGGCCGACAAGGCAGCCATCCTTTACAAATATTTCTGTATCCCACTTGATCCCTTCATCACTCAACTCTATTGGTCTTCGATCTTTACTTGCTATCCTTGCAAAGATAAGTAGACGTATCAACGCCATTTGAAGTCATGCCCAGCAACAGCTACAGGCCTTGGGGCCTTCAGCCGCTTTGCGGTTGTTGGTATACCTTGACGGGACCTCATAACGCATACGGCCCTAACCCTACTCAGAGAGCGTACCTCCCCCTAAATGGCATGAAGGTCCATACTATGATAAAAGACGTCGCTTCGAGAACAGTTCTAACCCAGACGTTTTCGAATGACAGCAATGAGCAGCTGAAGAACATAGCCTACTCCTTTCCTCTCTATGATGGCGTATCCGTAGTCTCATTCACTGCTACCATCGGCGATGTCAAGATCTATGGCGTCGTTAAGGAGAAACAGCAAGCGCGTCGTGAATACCGCGAAGCAGTCGACAAGGGCTCGAAAGCTGGTCTTCTAGAGCAGATTTACGAGGCTTCCGATACCTTCGTTACGAGGATAGGTAACGTGCCGGCTGGGTCCAAAGTAATCGTCGAAATCATCTACATAGGAGAGTTGAAACATGATGCCGAAGCTAATGGTATCCGGTTTACCATTCCATCATTCATCGCTCCTCGTTATGGACCGACCCCCAACGATATGGACTCTGCTTCCATTCTACATAAACCTGGCGATGCTATCGAAATGGTAGTGGATTTCGAGGGCTCTACAGGATGCCCTATTCAGCAAATCCAGTCTCCTAGTCATCCCATTACTGTCAACATAGGCCGTACGAGCACCATGGCAACTACCGCCCATATGACCAACTGCGGGTCTGCTACACTATCACTTGATACTACAGTCCTCGACAAGGACTTCGTCTTCATTGCGAGTATCAAGGACGCAGGTACCCCTAAGGCACTCCTGGAAACCCATGCTCTTATCCCCAATCAACGCGCACTGATGGCCACACTGGTTCCTCGGTTCAACATAACCCCCTCTTATGGTGAAATCGTGTTCATCGTCGATCGATCCGGCAGCATGGGCGGCAAGATGCATCGTAAGTATTTCTCTACTTCCCGTTTTGTCTAGTTCTTTATAATCCAACTGCACTTCTCTATGCAGTTGGCGTAGGTCACCGTCCGCTTCCCACCTACGATTTCTGACTTGAGTACTTCGTTTCAGTGGTAATCAAAGCAATGACTATCTTGCTCAAGTCTCTTCCTGTTGGGGCTAAGTTCAACATTTGCTCGTTTGGGAGCCGTTATTCCTTCTTGGTACGTCTAAAGATTCGCGCGCCTGAGTTTCGAGGCGCCCCTTTCTTTTATATGATATACCCTATCTCGCTGCAAATATAAGACTATTGTCCTTGACTAACACGCTTTGTCCGTGAAGTGGCCGCGAAGTAAATCCTACAATGACACTAGCTTGAATTCGGCAATGGATCATATTAATGCCTTCGACGCGGATTTCGGAGGGACGGAGATATACCAACCAGTCGAGGCTACTATCTCTCAAAGATACAACGATATGCTTCTTGATGCGATTATACTCACCGACGGGCAGATCTGGAGGCAAGAAAGCCTGTTCGAGCTGATACGAAAGGCATCTGCGGACTATAACTGCCGTTTCTTCTCTCTGGGAATCGGCTCGGGGGCTTCAACTGCGCTAATCGAGGGTATTGCCACGGCTGGGAATGGATTTAGTCAGTTTGTTGCGGAAGGGGAAAAGATGGATACGAAGATGGTTCGACTGCTCAAGGGGGCGTTAACTCCACACATCAACGGCTACAGCTTGGAAATCAAGTATAAGCAGGATGACGATTTCGAAATCATCGACTCTGTTAGGGAGGCATCTAAAGTCAAAATCGAAATGCCGGCAACGGCAGTGACCCAAACCGCCCCAAAACCGTCAATATCGTTCTTTAACAAAGAGACCGACTCTGAAGGTGACTCGGTCATGACACCCGCCACAGCGACAGCGACAGTTTGCTCATCTACCGGTCATTTCACCACCTCCTGTTGTGCAGGCCCCATATCAGATTCCACCCCTGTATTCCGCCTCACGGACAACAGTTTACATTCTGTTCGATCCAAGCACTGATCACGGGACCCCTGAATCCATCGTTCTTCGCGCAACGTGTTCAGATGGGCCCCTTGAGCTTGAAATCAAAGTCGAGGACATAGGGAAAGGCGAAATCATTCACCAACTCGCTGCGAAGAAAGCAGTCTCAGAGCTGGAAAAGGACGGTGGATGGCTCTCTGCCGCTACGGACAAGACCGATAACATCCTTGTCAAGAACAAGTATGATGGCCGTTGGGAAGAGATCGTGGAGCGCGAAGCCGTTCGTCTGGGTGTGAAATACCAGATCGCTGGCAAGTGGACCTCGTTTATCGCTTTAGAAGGAGACGCCGAACAGGAAGCCGTGGTTGTTGATGCGGAGGTATTACATCCATACGATCCGACCCTCATGTATGAGCTAGGGGTCTCAGATTGCATGAACCCGGGGGTATCTATGGATTACTCTAGACGATACCGGCGAGCGCGAGCATCAGCCCTGCCCATATCTTTCGGCATCAGCAAATTAGTCACGCGAGCACGGGCCAGGATTGGCACCGCCGCAGCCTCCATTCTTAGTAGAGGACATGATGGCGACGAGGACGGGGACGAGGATGCTTTGGAGGCTCCTCCGCGGAGGCCTCGCAGAGCACGCACTATGAATTACAAAGCGTCTGCGGAAATCCCTCGCCTCAGCAGCGCTAAACAGGTGATTTCACCTACCGCCTCTTCTAGTTTAGCAGACAGTATTCCCCAAGCTAGCTATGCAATTGATCGCATTCGAATTCCATCTCCGACGTCGAGTTCCATCATCCGCGGCCATGGCGTCGACTTGCACGGATTAGTCCAACTGCAGAGGTCCGACGGGTCTTGGGACTGGGATGAGCGCCTCCTGGACATCATAGGCACGGGGCTGGATCCAGGGTCGCGGGATGCGGTCGTCGCTACGGCTTTGGCTATCGCGTTCCTGAAGAAGCACGGCGCTCATGAGGCCGAGACCTGGGAGCTCATCGTGCAGAAAGCAAAAGATTGGCTTGCGCAGCAGCACGGTGTCAACGTTGAGAAAGAGATCAGCGATGCTGAGAAGCTTCTCGAGACAGTCGCATCAAAAGCGCAGCCTGATCGCTCGCGTTGATATGAGTAATGAGGAATGATTGGAATTGGTCAGGTTCACTGTCTTTTCGCTTGGTGGCGTTGGATGAAGCTATCGTAATAATGTGCAACGGCCGATAAGTTATGACTATCTAGTCTTAATGAATTTATTCCCTTTCCTGAAGTCTCTACAACGTGCAAATGCCCAGTGAAGATAGAAGTCGTTTTGCCATGCCTTTGCCAAGAAGACCCAACATTGAGGCACCGATCCACTGTCGGTATGATTTTCCACCAGTAAGACCGTTTCCGAGGGATTCGTTTTCCTGATTGACGAAACCAATGCCGATAATAAGTTTATAACTTCAATACAGCAAGTCTGTTGTTATACTAACTAACTCCTCTACATGTATTGATTAGACTACGAAGAGTAAACGCACGTACTTTATATTCTAGGCAGTCAGACATGTCACTCGACGAGCACCAAGCCGCCCTCGCGACATCGCTCGCAAAAGCGAATCTAGTCCCAGGCCCAGCGGCGGGCCTCATCCCGGACGGGTTCCGCCCAACGACCAAGCTCCACGTCAGTTTCGGCGACAACAATAATAAGAAGGCCGTCGAACTAGGCACTTTTCTCCGCGCCGGCGAATGCAAACAGGCGCCTAAGCTCGCCTTCGCGTCCGAGGCCGAGGCGGATGAGAATGCCACTTACAGCTTCATCTTGACGGACCCGGATGCGCCCACCCCGGACGACCCTAAGTTCGCGTTTTGGCGGCACTGGGTTCTCTCGGGCCTCAGGCCGCATGGTGAAGATGCTGCTGCCGCGGCGTCCGAGTTGACAGGGTACCTCGGCCCTGGGCCGAAAGATGAGTAGGGGATTCATTCCTTTCTTACTCCCTCTTTCCTTTTTCTTCATTTTGTTTTTCACCCTATTCTTTTCCTATTGTATGACAAATGCGAGGGTCTCGGAGGGGCTGATGTGAAACCTCTGATTTAGTTCGAAACCGCATAGGTATCTGTTTCTACTGTATCGCGAGCCTGCGGGATTCAGCATATCGAAGGAAGATGTTGGCGGCGAGGAGTTTGTTCAGCGGCGCTCGTTCAGGCCGGCGGAGTTTGCCGAAAGACATGGTTTGCACCTTGTTGGAGTCAATTGGATGTATTGCGCTGGTGATGGCTGGAAAGAGTGAGGGGGTAATGGATGGCTTTTCGTTGGCTTAGTCGCGATGTTGTTATACAAGATGCGCAGTGTCACGAGGATCATCAAGCCAATGTTGAGCGATAGTTTGATTGCCCTGTGCAATTATTTCGTGACAAGGACTTGCTAGGAATTTCAATCTCGTGGTGTAAATCTCATCTCACAGGTCATTGTCGTATACAAACCCTCTTTCACAAACCGTAGGTAGGTAGGAGCATAGAATCGAAGCGGCACGAGTAGGCGCACGAACTCAGCTCACGTTGAAATTTCAAAGTAGAAAATAATCAGTATGTTGTCTTATAGAAAGTCTTGGGAGAGCACTGGTGATGATAGAGTAGCCCGTGATTGAGGCACCACTCGTTGATCATGTTACAGCACAACACATCAGGCACTGGCCCAGAATATGTTGGGTAATGCGGTGCTGCCCATACTAGTGAATATCATATTCGCTACCATAATACGTACGGAGGATTTGGTGAATGAGACGATAAGAGGAGAGGAGGTAGTCAGGCATCAACAGTTTGTCGGGATCATAACACACCACTTATCCGACTAGGTAGTGAAGCGAAGGAGCTTAGCTTACAGGGCGCAGGGCTAACCTGTGTGTCTAGTACGAATTGCCGTGGGATCAGTGTCGGACCAATTCGCAAGATCTACTCTAAATATAAGCAATCTTCTCCGTAGCGTCTTATTATAGATCTCTTACAGACATTGCTGTGGTATGCTACGCAGGAGCTACTAGTATGTCGATGGTACGACTTTGAACACCTCTTGATAAGACTGGCGGCCCCGTGAATGCTGCCTCCAGGCTTTAAGAGAATGTAACCGAGCGGCACAGAGCAATCTGATGGCTATCTAGAGATACCTAAGTATAGTTCGCGGACCAGATACCTTTTCTACTAAGGTAGGTATCAACCACCGGTCGTAGGGCTGTGCTGTAGCGACGGTGCTAGCCCCAACCCCAACCCCAACCCCGCCGCCCCCCCGGGAGAGCTGCCTGCCCCTGCGCCGGCTCAAAGCACCGTCTGTGCCGCATACCGGCATCAAGGTATTGCAGTGATGTGATTTTGCACCGGGCACAGCTGTAATTGACCTCTCTTGCCGCCCGCCTCGCTAATTTTAGAAACCCACAGGCAGTCCCTTCATCTTGCCGTCTAGTCACAGCATCCACATACCTAAGTAGGTGTCTCTATAACCTATTGAATTTTGAGACCGTAACATCTCCGTTCTTTAATTCCCTTGATGGCTGGTTTGTTTTTAGCCTTTGGTATAATGACTTGGTATGGATATGTCCACTCAGGCACAATCATACATATATATGCGCCTTAATATCTGCAGGGCATTGATCGATCGGGAAGTAACCGGGGTCGGATTGTGGATGGAATGGGGTAGTGCCGACCAATTTGAAGGATGGTCGCAGCCCATGCTTTTCGAGAAATTGACAAGCGACCACGCGCCAACCAATGAAATGCCGGTTCGGGGTGCGGGTCGCCGTATTGGCGTATTGTGGTCTGTTACCTAGACTACTCTCGCGAGATTATGACTCTTACAGCCAGTCAGAACAAACGGCTGGCTGCCTAGAGACACAGTTCACTCGCTACTGCAGTCATCGGCAAGGGACGGGAGTGATAGAGAATAGTCGTTGATGGCGGCTCTCTGCTTCCGTCTCTTCTTCATCATCCATTTCCTAAGGACAATCGTACAATCATGAGAAAAATATTTGATAATTCAGATAGTTTATTACCTTAGGTAGATGATCTTGAAGTAGCTAACGGCCGTCTCGAATACGGTGACAACCACTCTCGTGCTAACATGATTTCGAACTCACAGAACCGGTGTCAAAGTAGCAAGTCTGCAGAATAAACATCAAGGTTATTGGTGGGTGGCATTGTAGGCATGCATGCAAAGGTCCGGCGCGAACAGATGGCCATGTCATGGCAGTAGATACTGAACTACCTCCCTAGGTAGGTAGGTACGTGCAACAATACACGAGTCTGCCTGTAGCCAACTGGCAAATATGGCCCCCAATGCCGGCTCCTACAACACGGCTTCCTTCCCCTTAGCGCTCACAATCACCAGCCAGGAAGGAAAGAGCAATGTTGGTATAAGGTTCCAAGGTTTGCCTTCTCTCTCATGGGTCCCTTCCCGCTGCCTTTTTTCTTCTTCTTCTCTCTTTCCTTCCCTTCAATTGCACAATACAAATAAGGAGGCAACCACCCCACGCTCCATCGTGATACTCGCTACCTAGTACCATCCTTGAGGCATCAACTCATCATCCCTCAGTCCTCAACGTCAACACCCATAACTACCTACCTTCTTGGAATAACATCTTCAAGTACCAAAGCAAGACTTCATCATGTTGAACATTGCAGCCATTGCCTTGAGAGCCTTTCTCGTGAGTATGCAATGCTCCTGGGAAACCAAGACACGCCATGTTTGCTGACCATAAACACTTGAAGGTTATCTTCGGCGCCGTAGTGTTAGGCCTTTCCGTAACTCTAGCCAAACATCAGGTTCTCGGATCGCCACCTCCAGAGACTTCCTTCGTCAGCTTTGCCGGCGCATTCGGGCTCATCGCTTCGGCTCTCGGCATCCTGGGAATTCTCATCGACAAAATTCCTCGCGTAGGCGTCCTCGTCGCCGACGCACTCGCGTCGATATTTTACCTAGCGGGTGCCATTGTATGTCTCTAATGAGCCCAACTGCTCACATCTAATAAGATTATGTTGATGCTAACTCACCCAGGCCTTGACGGTAGCGCTCAAGCCCGTCTCCAGCTGCACCTCGTCTGATCTGTTAGTGAGACAAGCGCGCTTCGACAATAAACTTCTCAATGGCGGTTGTAGAACAACGAAAGAGGGCAAGTTCTGTCATGCCGGCTCGGGCGATGGAGACAAGGCCGACTCATACACGCCTGGCCGTTGCCAAGAAGTGCAGGCGGACTATGTCTTCGGATACCTCGCTAGCGTGTTTGGTATCGCGTCTATCATCGTCACGCTCCTGAATCAGAGACGCGGCGGAAGAACGGCGACTTACGTCTAGGTAGTCATCCGTCATCTGCTTCCGCACACGAAATGGGGAGAATGCCTATCCGAGCGAAATATATCGTACATCACATGTCTAGAGGCGATTGTTCTGACGGCACGTTTGATAAAGGAAGCGATCGGGATATGGGTAAGGGTGAAAGCTATGTGCCGTAGAGCTAAAGTAGAGAAAGGCGTGCAGACTAAGCCTTTCGTGGTTGATCTCGTCAGCCATATGGTTTAAAGTAGTCTTAACCCTAGTAGCGTAGCATCTTTCCAATAAGACCGGGCCTGCCCAGGTGTCGAGCGCCCTGTCTACCACCTAAAACACAGTACCATATTCACATTACTTGAGATACCGCTAGGTTCACCTCCTTTCCCTTAGACCTTTCCGACTTTCGCATTCGCGATGCGGGAGAGAGCTAAGCTGTTAGCTCCCGAACGCGGCCCCGCAGCGGCCCGATGTCTTCGGGTAGCTTTTCACCGACTTTTGTCATTAAAACTTCTTGCCAAGTCCCCCCTTTGCTTAGTAGCATGAACCAGCCTCCCATGAATTCTGGGTTAATAAGTAGATCATGTGCCCAACCCCGGATTTGGGGGATTCTGTTGTTTCTACACCTAGGCGATTGCGGTGATAACATTTGTGATACCGCATCATAATGCGGTCCATAACACCCTTAGCACTGGGAGTGCTACTATGCGGCGGCGCGGCGACGTCGGAATATGCAGAATCACCGCTAGTCTACCCGTCACGTGAGTTTGGAAATACCGCCTCCTGATTATACACAATGGACATGCTGATGATACTTGTAAAGCTCCCGGTAAGGGTGCTGACGCTTGGGCTGATGCGTACGCTCGTGCCAAAGACCTCGTTGGCCAGATGACATTGGAAGAGAGAGCCAACATCACTCGTGGCTTCGCCGTTCCTGACAATACATGCGCCGGAAACACTGGTACTGTGCCGAGACTCAGTTGGCCCGGCCTTTGCCTTCATGACGCCGGGAACGGGTTGCGGGCGACGGATTTGGTTACCTCTTTCCCCTCAGCGCTCCACGTCGGCGCTTCTTGGGACAGAAATTTGACCTACCAACGAGGACTGTACATGGGCAAAGAGTTCAAAGCGAAAGGAGGTGGGTATCTGATCTTTGGATTTTAAATTCGTTGGCTCGTAACCTGACGTGATATAGTCAATGTTATACTGGGACCTAACGCTGGACCTCTTGGGCGAACGCCCCTAGGCGGCCGTAATTGGGAAGGGTTTTCCGTCGACCCTTATCTATCCGGTCAGCTCGTTGCTGAATCCATCATAGCCCACCAGGAGGCCGGAGTCATCGCTACTTTAAAGGTAACCTCACTCATTTTTCTGCGCTTCTCTTTCTCGGCTAACTGTGTCTCATTTAGCATCTGATTGGTAATGAGCAAGAGACATATAGGCGTCCATATTTTGGAGTAGAGGCTGAATCGTCTAACATCGACGACAAAACACTTCACGAGTACTATCTTTGGCCGTTTGTAGATGGCGTAAAGGCGAGGACTGCTTCGGTCATGTGCTCATATAATAGGATCAACAATACCTATGGCTGCATGAACAGCAAGTTGATGAACGGGGTGCTCAAGACTGAGCTGCAGTTCGACGGTTTCGTGATGCTGGACTGGAACGCACAGCATGACGTTTATAGTTCTAACGCTGGCTTGGATATGGTAATGCCATTAGGGGGCTCCTTTGGTACCAACCTTACCGATGCCGTCAATAACCGCACTGTGGATTCTTCAAGAGTCACAGATATGGCGACCAGGTGAATTTTCTAGTGATCTTCAATACTGTAAATGAATGCTAATCTGATGGCAGAATTATCGCCGCATGGTACCTTGTCGGCCAAGACGGTGACTTCCCGACACCGGGAATAGGGATGAAGAATCTCACACAGCCCCATGAACAAGTCGACGCCCGTGATCCAGAGTCCAGAGACGTCGTCCTGGAAGGAGCAATAGCTGGACATGTCCTGGTAAAGAATAATAACGCACTACCCTTTCCGAAGAAACCAGTAATGCTTTCTGTATTCGGCTACGATGCGATTGTCCCTGCGACCAAGAATACCGACGTTCTATTCCAGCTCGGATACACCTCTTCGGCTGAAATGGGTCAAGCGGTGCTGGGCACTGAGGAACACTTCGACCAGGCTGCCCGAGGCGGTACCATAGTCACAGGAGGACGGGCGGGTGCCAACGGACCCGCATATATCGCTGATGTGAGTTCGACATGAAATTCTGTCTGATCTGCGATGTAGCTGACTATATTATAGCCATTAAGTTCCATTCAACATCGTGCTCGCGCCGACGGTACCTGGGTAAACTGGGATCTTACGTCCTTTGACCCAGATGTGAACGGCGCTTCAGACGCCTGCCTAGTCTTTATCAACGCGATCGCCACAGAAGGATGGGATAGAGACGGCCTACACGACGACTTCAGCGACGGACTCGTCCAGAACGTCGCAGGCAAGTGCTCGAATACGATCGTGGTCATCCATGCGGCTGGCGTTAGGCTTGTTGATCAATGGATCGAGCATCCCAATGTTACCGCCACTATCATCGCGCATCTTCCTGGCCAAGACAGCGGCGAGGCCCTGGTCAAACTCCTCTATGGCGAGGCTGCTTTCTCAGGGAAACTTCCGTACACTGTAGCCCGCAACGAGAGCGATTACTCGGTGTACAAGCCCTGTGGCCTCGTCTCTCTGAACGATACTAGCCCTCAATGCGACTATACAGAGGGCGTGTACATTGATTACAGAGACTTCGACGCCAAGGACATCACCCCGCGCTTCGAGTTCGGGTTCGGGCTGAGCTACACCACCTTTGAATATTCCTCGCTTTCTATCAAGTCTACCCAAGGACTGTCGGATTGCGTAGGAGAAACATATCCGTTGTCCACGAGCGATGATCTATGGGAAGTCGTGGCGGAGGTAGAGGCGCAGATCACCAACACGGGGTCTGAAGTAGGGGCCGAGGTCGCACAACTGTATCTCGGCATACCGAATAGCCCGCCCAAGCAACTGCGCGGCTTCGGCAAGACGGCGCTGTTGTCGCCGGAGGAGACCCAGGTTGTGCGCTTTGCGCTGACGCGGCGGGACTTCGGCGTGTGGGATGTTGTCGCGCAGGCGTGGACGGTGCAGGCGGGTAAATATAGTGTATGGATTGGGGCGAGCAGCAGGGATATTCGATTGACGGGTGCTATTAAGGTCTAGAAATCCTTGCATTACATATTAACTGGCCTTGCTAGATTCCCGTCGTCACTGGACCATCTGAGTTGCAACTAGGAAGTAGAATAGGGGTTAATAACGACGTCAGGAAATATCAATGTCTTCCTGAGGATTGCCTTGGTTCATCAGACGTGAATGCATATGCCATGTCCCAATTGCGAATATGAATAGTCTAGCTTATCTTACGGGTGTTTCTCAGGAGGAGCGCGACTTGCTCAGCCTTCATCGAGGAACCTTACGCGCCGAGCCTGCTAGATTGGACATCTCGGCGATATATAAGACTGTCTTACGTGACGCCATGCAGCCTTCCTCCAGGTGAAACATAGCAACGGCGAAAAGGTCTCATCAAGCGGCTATACTATGGGGCCGACGAATGGACCGTACTCATCTGAGTCCGAGTATCATCCACCAAGCCTCTACCAAACAATATGAGACTAACCCAGCGGTTGAGCTTCTATAAGATGACATTTTGCTTCACAGGGGACTATGGGAATTCTCATGGTGGTGTACTCCAATGTGAATATCTTCATTGAATTGGCAATATATACAGCTTATATATATGTCTAAGTTGAGATACATCTAGCTGCTGCAGCCACCAAGACGTACGCTGCCCGCGTAGATCTCGTAGGTGTCGGCGTTAGCGGCCGCCTGGGAGGCCGTGAGCTGCTTGGCAGCAGTCTGGCCGTAGGCGTAATCGTCTGTGCCGTACTGTAGCAGGGAATGTTAGTATTGTCCTCAAGCGCTATGTTTTCAAGGGGCAGGGAGGGACAAAGGCAACTCACAAGGTGAGAAACTTCGTGGAGGATGGATCCACCCTTGTCGTAGTCATCGTCGGCGCAGTTGTCGGCGAGTTCGGGGAAGTCCCAGTAGCCGTTGTCGGGGCATGGAACGATGTAGTTGGCTGAAGGGACGGTGCTGTTGTGATAGCTGAGGTTAGTGATCTGTTATAATAACAATAAATATTTCCAGCATGGTTTCAAAAGCATGCATATATAGCAGGCGCAAGGAGTGGGCCGAGGAGCACTCACTACAGGAGGGCCGAGCCGTCAGTGCAGCCACGGTATGTGTCAGTGCAAGAAATGGTAGGAGAAGTAGTCTGCACGCCAGTGATGTCGGTGTAGATGCTCTTCACTTTAGACTCGACCGAGGTCGACTTGAACCAAGTAGTGAAGTAGTAAGCGGCCGTGCTAGCTGCGGTAGCGGCGGCCTTTGCCATCGAGATGGCGTCTGAGACGCTGACTTCCAAGCTTGCCTGGTCCGAAGAGCTGCAGGAACTGTACTTGACGCTGCGCTTCTGGATGCGCGAGTTCAAGACCGGCTCGGCGCGAGCCAAAATGTGGTCCCTAACAGTAAGTTAGTCATTACTCAAGCGCTTATCATAATTAGATAGGCGTTCATAACCAATACTTACTCGGCAACCTTGCTCTGGTCGGGGACGATGGTCATCTGGTTGGAGGTGGCCTCGCAGTACTCCGTCTCCTTCAATGAGGTGGGGGCAGCAGTGCCCGTCACGTAGTGGAAGCCCTGCAAAGCGTTGATCTTGGCCGCTTCAACACCGGCGAGGCGGTAGGTGGTGGCCGTGTTGACCTCGGCAGTAACGGTCTCGCCGGGTTGAATGGTCTGGAACATCTCGGGGGCGATGTTGGTTCGTCGGTACTTGACGAAGCTACCCTCGAAAGGTAGAGCATTGCCGGAGGCATCCTCCACCACGAGGTCCTTGGTGGCGTGGTCAAGGAGAACAGTGTTACCCTTGAAGACGGTGACGGCCTCGTTGGCAGTGTTGGTCACGGCAACTTGGGCAACATGGCCGGTGGCACCAGTGAGCTCAACCGACAGAGGGCAAGCGGCCATAGCGGCGCCGGCGAAGGCGGCGACAGGGAGGATGTTTGAGACCATGGTGACCTAAGTTGTCCGTATACTATTCTCAGTGATTGTCAAGGGAAGTGCACTGCGGGAATCCAAAAATTCAAGATGACGGCGCGGGCCACAGGACCCTTAAGTATCCCTCAATGAGACAATGGATGGTACCATAATAGCAGGATAAATGATCCGTCCAGTCACAGCATGCCTCTATTTCGACATATCTTGGCCCAATCTCCAACAGAGTGGTCCTGCCAAGTCCATCGTCAGCGGGCGCTTCCGACGACGCGATAAGGAAGGAGATTTCATTCAGGTCGTCTAAGCGGCCAATCTCGTAGACGGGAAGCTGAAGGCTGTCTAAGTGCATGTCTTGATATTATGCGCTCCATGCCTGACTGAGCAAGTCGCAACGTTGGATCGACAATGTCAGCTATACCGTATCAGGCAGGTTTCTTCTCGCTGTTGAAGCGCCACTCGGCCCTTGGCGAAAGCTTGACCATGTCAAGCTCATGTAGGGACCTCTTGGAATCTTGGCTTTCGACTTCGAGAGCAATTGATGAAGGAAATGGTGAGAGGAATTCTGCTTGGTCGATTCGCTCATGTACAGAGGTAGGTGAAATGGAAAAAGATGCTGCCCTAACCCGGACAATTGTTTATCTATCTATCATCAGGGTGGACAGCTACCCCGGCCTGGCTGACATGCCTAAGGGGACAGCCCACTCTTCGAATATAGTGCCAAGAGAGATGGATCTGGGTCATGATCTGCCGAGGTCGGCAGATGGGATAGCATACTTTGTTAACAGCAGGTCTACCTGCGGAACCCCCTTGAGAATGAACGCCACTCAGTCTTTGATGGAATGCGGTTCCTCGAGCAACCCAGTCGCATGAATTCTAAGTATTCTGCAAGGTGAAGGGTAGCCGTTATCTTATTAGCCGCAAGCCAGGAATTGGCGGACTGGACATACGAACTCGACGCGAAAACCAGCCAACCCTAAGGGGCTAAGAGGCAAGTTATATATCATCAGCTCCACATTCTCTCATCTAAGCAGAGCTTCTCAGTCAACTATTCTGCAGAAGGGCGAAGAAGCTATTATCGGGAGGATAACCGGATCAGCAAGTTTAGCCAGTAGACCAAAATACATATGTACACCACACACATATTGTGTAGATCGGGCGGGATGTGGGATAGGATGCGTGAGTTGCACGGGATATCACCCAAGTCTTCTTCAGATGTTGGCGAAAACCCCTGACCCATATACCTAATCTAGCATAACAACTCCAGATACGAGCAGCCCACTTTCGGTCTAAATCATCACGATAGGTAGGTCTCTAGAAATGCGTACGCGGCCTCTTCAGTCGTCTCAGACTGATAACTAGCCTTACTTACCCATGTAGGCAGGAGGCGGGTTTCAAGAGCTTACTTATCTCCGAATCCTTGAGTTACCTGATTGCTTAGAACTTCCAATCAAACTCATTGTAAAGTAATGTATGTTACGAGGGGTTACGTCCCATGCTTTGTAGCTCCTGAGAGCTCGAGATCAGGTCTGACCTATCGTGTATTGTGTGTAGATCACTACTTCTTACCTACGTAGTGTGAGTTATCTAATTGGTGGCCCAATAGAAGCCGCAAGGGACCCAATGGAGCTTATATGCACCCTGTGCATTGAGCATGAATACTACCATTGCATCGTGTGGATGAGTTGGTCAAAGTGAAGGCTAAACGAAGTTTAATTAGGTCAGCATTAAGGACGTATCTAAGGTATGTTCTCCTAGCTTATAATGTAACCATACCAATATCTCCCGTTGGAAGAGATAAGGTAGAGATAGGATTTAAAACTCGACAGACCTGAGTAATAGTTACATCTACAGCACACTTTAGGGCGTTCAGTTAGGTTATTTGGTACTTGTATTAGGAGAGCGTGAGCATATTTGGCTAGTTTGACGCCTTAAAGGCGTAGCGCTGACTAAGCGTAGAAGAGGGGAAGACTAGCCTAATACCGCCTATATTATATAAAAAGAATAAATAAATAAATAAATTAAAAATACTACTATTTATATTATTTACTAGGTGTAAAAGGGAATAGGTAAGTGATTTTTTTATTAAATAATGCTTTATAAACGCTTTAAAAATATAGTATAAAAGGTAAAATTAAATAATAAAGCTATTAAAAGTTTATAAAACTACTTATTTATAATATACTTATCACAACTAGGTAGATAGATTAAGTCAGATACAATATATATAAATAGCTTTAAGTCTCATATTCTATATAATAGGTATTATATAAGACTAAAGCTTATAAAAAGGAGGAATCAAGTATAAGACATATATAAAGAGGGTACTTTTAAATATATAGGTTTATATAGCTTTAAAGCCTAATAAGGCTAAATATAACAACTATCCTCCCTTTTATTAAGGTTAACTATAACCTTTAATATGTTATATAAAAGTTGTTAACTCTTATAATAAGTAGTAAATAGTAAAGTTAATAATGCTTTTTAAATATTTAAATAGTCTTATAATAGTAAAAAGGTATAGTTTATAAAAGGCTTATA
>NPFG01000470.1:0-28699 GCA_002288965.1 Xylaria sp. MSU_SB201401
TAATTAAGGTGGGAAATGCGTTAGTTTTATTATAAAAGGCTAATCTATATATATAAATAATACTAAATTATCTTTATTATATTTTTTAGCTTATTTAAAAGGCTTTTATAAATATAAAACTATTTAATATAGTTAATTTATATTATTAAATAACGTTTTATATATTTTTATATATAATAATAATTTTTTAAAAAAGTAGTTTTTAAAGACTCGAAAATCTAGCCGGCTTTTATACTAGTTTTATATAAACTATATATATAAAATCGATAAGATTTAGTTAATCAATAGTTAAAAAGGTCTTTATAACGCGTTTTATTATTAAAATAGCTATATATATTATTTATTATATAAAGTTTAAAAGCTTAACCGAAAAAGCTTATTATAAAAGTAATAAAAGTATTATATTAAATATAACTAACCTTTTTTAAAAAGTATACCTAATAACTTATAATAGCTTTACTCCTTTTATAAAGCTTTTAATTATATTTAATTATATAATAATATAGCCTTATTATTCTTTATAATTACTAGTATTATACTAAGTAATACTATAGCTATATTTTTAAATATAATTATAAAACGGTTTTTATAGCTCTTTTATAAAGTCTATAAATAGCCTGCTATTAAGACCGCTTTAAATAGGTTTAAAATAGCTTTTAAAGCTAAAAAAAGGTGTTAAACTAGAATATTATAACTTTTATATTATAGTAATAAGTAAAAATCGATAAGATTAAATGTGTTAAAGGTGTTAAAAATAAATTAGTATTAAAAGTGTTAAAAAAACGATAAAATTAATAAATTAGAAGGTTAAGAGGTAGGTTAGCAAGCGGTATATATAGGTATATACCCTAACTAGCTAGAAGGCACCTATAGCCAGCTAACTACTGCCAATATAGAGTAGATACTACTACCGATCTAGCGTTACCCCTTTGTTTTACCGACTTCTGCCCTGGTCTCAACCCCCACCTCGAGTACCGCTGACGGATATGCGGGACACGCTGGGCTAAGTTGATTGTGAACCAGCATGAGACTCGGGTGATCTCATCTTCAGAGTGCTAGCATTCAATAAACCGCTGCCGTCTACCGCGAATATGCCAAAACGGCGCGCGTGGCCACCCCCAACGCCGGGGCCCAACCGAAAAAGACGCATATCACCAACTGCCTCAGCCATTTCTGGAAATCTCATTGGATCTCCCTCGCCTAATCTTTGTTCGCAAAAGTTGAAGAGATTTCCGTCGACGAGCATCTCCAAGGACGCTGGCCGCGCTTGTTGGTGACCTAGGTAGTATCCCCCGTCTGGGTCCGAAATACCAGCTCATGATTGACATAATAAAAGTTGTTCCTAGTAGAGCCTGAGCAATTCTGGTCGCTGTCTTGCTCTGCATAACACGACCGGGCAGATTGTTTGGGTTTCCGATGAGAGTCGCTGAAACTGTATCGTTGATATTGCCCTGTCCCGTCCGCGCGAAAACCCCAAGATCTTTCTCTGGTAAATGGGATTGGTCAGCTCCCCCTATGCGAGAGAAGGTACTGAGTAGTTGAGCAACCATAACATTGCTGTGGAATATGATCGCGTCGACAACTTGAGCGTTTTGGGCACGGTCTGCTAAGGCAGAACTAGGGATGGCGTAGCGTGATGTTGTAAGAAGTGAGAAGAAAGCGTCTAGCACTGAGCTATCTCTCACTGACCACGAATAGAGATCGCGATATAAAGCAATCTCGTCCTTCACTACACGATAAGGGATAGCCGGGTTTTGATCTCTTATGTCATTCACCAGTGCTGCTTCTCTTGCCAGACTTCTTGTCCGGCGAGGAGGATGGCTCTCACTGATTGTTAGTTCGGATCCAGAGAATTCTATCTCGATGTCGACGGCTGATATTGATGCATTGCATATCGCCGCAGATGCCGACACAGTAGAGGGAAGACCATCAGAGAAACCCCCCCATATATACAAAAATTGAGACGTGCAGGGCTGGAATATAATATCGGTATGATATGACGTGGTGCTTGTAGCGAATACACCGCCGGAAGACATGGTTTCATTAATGAGGAAGGCAGCTGTCACCGACAAGTCGGACGCTGTGCCGTTATAAAGATCATTCCTGCAATACTGTCCCGTCACGTTGACGAGAACCCTGAACCCAGCTGGCCACTCAGTAGGACCAAGCTTCGGTTCCTTGTCAGGATCGACGAACACTATCTCAGCTGCTATTTCTGATTCATTGTATTGGTAACAGTTGAACCCGCTTTCTAAAGCCGGAACCACCGCTTGCACAATCAAATTTGACGTGTTTAGCCAATCAGAACTCTGGTTATTTGCCCACGAGAGCTCTGGGAGTGCTAATCCCTCGAATGTGAACGCTGGGTACGACAAATTATTCGCTAGAATAAGTGTTGATGTAATGCCGAAATCGAATTCGAATGTAATCTCTCCGCTTCCTCCAGAGCCGGCAAAATCTGAAGTGAAGTGATGGAATAACCAGTTGGGATCCCACGTATTAGATGAGAATGAGCCTATAAGCTGTAGTTCTGCGGTCGTGGTAAAGGTAGATGACTCGAAAAATAACGAGCCGGCCGTAATTGATAGAAATGATGCAGCGATCGCAGCCCCTGTCGCCATCAACCCCCCATAGTTTGAAGCTCTCAATTGCATGTATAAAGTATGCGGGGCTAGTGTTCCAAGTAATTTCTGGTTGAGAGACACACTCACAGAAGTTGGTCCACAATTCAAGGCGTGATATGGAGCAATAATTCGACATTCCGTGTCCACTGAAGATATCACTAGGCCAATGGAGCTCAGAACTATAGCTGGCAAGGCCGTCCAAAGGTAATGGGCATAAGCGAATGTTGAGACTTCGCCTATTCCCTGTTTTTCCGTGGAGTAATTCAGTAGATATTCCAGAGCAAATATTGTGGCAGCGAGGGTGAAGCATATCAAGGATCGCGACGTGGCTTTTAGGATAAAAGGCTGATAAAGCTTATGTGGCTGCTTCGTCGGACTCCGAGGAAGTCGGCGATCCTGGTGTAACCGGCGAATAAAGGTAACGTCGCCTTCGTCCACCTTGTTTTCTCTTAAAACCCCTGTTTCTCGCCAAAGGCTACGATCCTCAGCAATTCGGTCGGCGGTTTTCGCATCTTTGAGGCTCAGATCTCGAGGGAAGCAATGTGCAGTTTTTTTTGTCAACTCCGCTACCCCAAGAATGGTCCCGGGGTCACCAGTGAGTGATATGCGACGAGGGAAAAATCGAATAGTTGCCCCAAGTATCAAAGCTGCCAATAGGCAAATCGCCGCCATGGAGTGACAAGCGAGACTTTGCATGATCAAACGGTCAGCTCTGATGCGCATTTCCCCAGGGATCTCAGAAAATGCTGGCTCGATGAGAGCGCTTTTCGCTAAGAAGGCTGCATGTAGATGGTAATAGGATCGTAGAGCGGACGAAACCAAGGAGCTATTAAATATGGAAGAAGGTTCGGAGAACGAATTATTGCTGAATCCCAGAATAGCGATGCTACAGGAGTCCAGGTCCACTTCCCAACCAATCGAATTCAAGTCCCTAGTTAGAATCATACCCAAGACGTCGGTCGAACTTGGATATCTTGCTGGATATGCATCGAGCATGGCTTGCGCAAAATCCCAAGTCTGTAGATGGTCAAGTTTTCTCATATTTGGATCTTGAGCCAGCATCAGCTGTGGGGCATTCCCCATAGTCTGAGAGATTTCATAGTTGTTGATACTGTAGCTTGGTGCGCAGAGTATTTGCGTAGATCGTACCAAATGAAAATGGGATCGAGCCTTACCCTTAACACTATCATCCGTAGCAATTTCTACCTCGGCAAAAAAGAATATTAAACGTTCGTGACTCGATTGCGCTGAAGACGTGTCGATACAAGATCCAGAGAAGAGGCGACCAAACGTCCTTGGTAACACCAAAAATAAATCAATCGTATGGTTCGAGACTGTTATGTAACAATCTGTGGTGCTTAGATTCATCGAAAGGGGGTAAAAATTATACGCCAGATGGGGTGGAGGCACCGGTCCTATGTCGAAGGAATGCAAAGTTGCTTCATGGCAATCAATGTCTATGGAGAGACCTGTGACTGTTGCCTGTAGGCTTGAAATTGACTGAGCGGATTGGGCTGTAGTTTGGTATACAAGCTGATCCGAGATACCATCTGGATATGGCAATTTATATCGATGGATACCTATACCTGCATATATGGATATTAGCCCTACCTCTGTAAGATTTGGAGAGTTATTGGTGAATCGGCTTGTGGCTATTGCAGTTTTGTCCAAATCAACCGAAATTATCTTGAACAAAGACGGTGTAACGATGATGAGAATGGTAAGCAACTGCGAAATCAACGCCCCAGCTGCTACAACATAGTCTTGGTTGAGGAATGCTCTGAATGGGACAAATATAGAAAACATCGAGATATAGTCCAAAGTGAGAGGAGTTTGGCGATTAGCATTGCGACGAGATATCCGATATTGAATCCATGGAGAAGCGGCCTTGGCTGTGTATTCAGTGCATGTCCAAATAGCAGCTAAAAGCCCAAATACTGCTGCTGGGCCATATGTCCATATATATCTCGTGTTTTCTGTCGTGGTTGCAAGTCCTTTATTCCAGTCTGAAATGAAAAGACTTGTCTCCAGTGCAATAACAAGGCCGCAGAAAATTGATATGAATACGTAAAAAACGTATCTTTGCAACAGGAAAGGACTCCAATGTCTTCCGGTTCCTTTATGTTCTCCGGTATAGTAACTTGACAGATTCATAGCCGGAGGAGTGTCGTTAACGTGCTCGTTTGTTGAAGACAGTTGATCTTAGGACGCTCTCTAAACCGCATGTAAACATTAGTCGCATAATTCTGTTAAGTTACCAAACCTCCACTGTACAATTGATACAGATGTTTGAGACGAATTGGGCTTTTGATGGTTCTAATCTTCCCATAACATCAGGTTCTATAGACTGATGGCAGTTCTTCAAGTGACAAAGATGATCATACATTATTTTCTAAATTCTTCTGGGACCCTGGATTGAACCGACTTTCATAATCGTGTTGGTAAATTGGCGGTAGTTGATAATTTAAAGGGTAGGCGCGATGATTCGAATTTCCGATGATCTTCTTAGTTTGCTCAACATCCACGTAATAGAAATGAACTTATAAGTGTAGCAAATGAAAGCATAAATAAAATAGTAGGCTCCCAGTTGCAAAGGCTGCTGAGGACTTGACGAAGAATGTTACTGGTCTAGACCTAGCTTAGGCACGATGGTCTCGAAGAAGCTCCGTGCGATAAAACTGGCATGCAAAAACCCCTTAAATACGGCAATCACATGTGAAATGCCCCCACCCCCACCCCCCGAAAGAATGGTGTAAGCAGCAGCGGGCTATACAACAACATAGGCCGTCAAGAATGTCACCTTTTATTCCAATCGAGCTCCAACACGTAACCAATTCCCATAGTAAGCCGCTAAATAGAGCATTACAAGGTGAAAAGTTTTAGGGGGCGGGGGGTTGGTATTATAACAAAATATCTTAGGTACATGAGCGTTAGACCCCAACCTGGCTATGTTTGGCCACGTTGTAGTCAGGCGGGCTACGCTACTACCCTGGCGACAATTTTCCAGTCTGCTATGTTTAGGGCTTTCTAGTCAGCCGACAATGGCCTCTTTTATTTAAGAGAGAAAAAGAGCATTTAAACAGGGACGTTATTGTCCGTGAGTAAGCAGCGTTTCTCGACCACGATAGATGTTTACGACTGACGCGAAGCATAGCCGGAACATCTGAACTTTAATGCTTAACCCAGGCCAAGGTACTAAGCCTGAATAGAAGCATCGAAAGCATCAAAACCTTGGTATGCTTTAATTTGCATCTGTTTCATTGATACCACGAACTGTGGGCGATAATGTTTATACCTGCGGGGGAGACTGAGGGAATCTGCCAGCAACCTGGATGGCTGCCATGTCGTGATGGCGGATGCTGCCCTGGAAACTACGTATGCGGGCTCTCAGACTCCTGGTGCTACGCAAAGACGGCATCCCACGCTTCCTACATTTCCCACGCTTTAATTTTCAGTTTTGCGGGACAATACCGGTTATGCCCAGCAGGCCCTGTTCTTAATAGTAAGTCCCACCAATAAGCACCAAAACCGGGGTTCTCGCTAAAAGTCTCTGTAGTGTGTCCGATTGATAGATGCTGTATGAATGGCGCATGCAAGAAAATCACCAATTTTCCCCAATACCCCCACCACGGCCAATATTCCCAATCTTGCCCGCCGGTTTCTCATTTCTCGACGTGTTTATATTCGGTTACCTTCCTAGTCGAAACAACGATGGACTCAAATGGCAGGGCAACATTGTCAAGGGCTACGCGGACGATGTCGTCATGTGGATTAGCTGAACCTACGAGTTTAATAACCGCAGCTAGTCTTCCCAAACAGGCCCTTATCGCAGTCACGATTAGCACGAGTGCCCTCACGAGTGTCGCCGTAGACCAGAGTGGAAAGAACACAGCTAACCAACATGAGTTATCGCCAGGCGCAAAGGCGGGTATGATCGTTGGTGTTAGCTTATTTATACTTTTAGTCGCGTTACTTGGTATTGCGCGTTTCAAGATTAGGCAACGGAAGAAGGAAACTCATGCGTTAGAAAATTTAAGCTGGAAGATGGAAACTTGGCATGAAAGTCTGAAAACAGATCGGATTGAAGACGGTGCGGATACAGCGATATCTGAACGTATATCCTGATACGAGTGGTGTTTCTAACTCTAATGACCTGACGTTATTCCCTCTCGATAGGATGCGATTTAGGAACAAAGGCAGAAGCAGCAATTCTACTCTTGATGGTACCAAGTGCCCGTAAAAACAGAACAGCTAATATTTTTCAGCTTGATCCCCCTATTTAAAGTTGATGAAAACTTATAGGATATATTGAAGTTGACTCGCATGAGTAGATCATATTCACATACCAATTCCATCGACCTAGTCAAAGGATAAGATAGCGAGAGCAAATACCGCAGATAGCACCTCTTTGGATGAGATGGCTAACCGCTCAGGACCTGCGGTACAGTCGCACTCCATAATAATGTGCCATATCTTGATTATATAAATCTAGTATGACCCGGCCCAACCGCCCACCTCGGTATTTAAAGCCATGTAACGATTCTTATCTAAGAACAGGATAATGCTTACACGAGTAGCCCTAATATGTCATATAATTACACCGCCTCCAGACACTTAGCGCTCAGCTTACAACATCTCCGCTAGTAATGGAATAGATATAGTCAGGTTCAGTAAATACTCGAGTAGCACTCATTTTAGCAGATATGCGGCGATTCGAGTTCGTGTTCGTTTTACGGAAACCGGCCATCGTGCCGTCATACTTCTCCAAGTTTCGAATGTCGAACGATGAGTGCAAAATACCCCCAATGCGATGGATAAGCCCCAAACCAAAAATAGTGTTCCAATTCCAACGCCGGACCCCACTCCTTTAAACCCCTAGGTACGTTTACCTGTACCAATAGGTAATGCATGTGTGGCGCCTGAGGTTTCTCTAGACGTAAATATTAACGGTGCAAATAAAACTATGTACGACACCCTTTAGGTAACCAATCAGTATCCTCAGCGAAACAGTCACAACAGATGTTTGACCCTCCCCCCATCGACCATTGTCGTTTGCGCCCCCGTGCTTCCTCTTCTTTTCGCATACCTTTAGAAAGCGGATCGTAAGACGTACCGTCGGTTGCGTTAGCCCCCAACGCCTCCTGGCCCCTTGCTGACACCGCCGATTAATGGCAAAGGCCCCCCAAATGCGACCGTCTGGGCATTCTTTAAGCTACATTGGCCGCCGTAGATGATGATTCGCAAATAATAAGGGTTTCCGGATTGTAAACGCCAAACTCTTTAGTACTGGAGGCTTCTATACGAAGTTTTCAGTACTAGGAATAAAAACCTGGGCTACTCGAGACACACAGTAAATCACAGCCAGATATACTTGTAGGTGGAAGGTGAACAGTATAATGGGCAATTCCACTACACCAGACGGATCGTGAGTGGCCCTTCCCGAGGAGAATAGCGAGTGGCTACTCAATATGTGTAACCATCCGTAACGAGTAGTACGTAGCTAGTGTCAAGGATAGGAAACTTGGTGATCATCCACAACTGTGGCCAGACCACCTTCTCATATTCCTTTCTGCACACGCGCTGAACACTAGTGCCCTTGGTGTAGCCCGGTTGAAGGCACGCTTCGGTGAACACTTCGGTCGTACGCCCTCGTATTGTGCATGTCTCACGGCTACTGAAATTGAAGCTATTCAGCCCTCGCTTATTGTAATCTGAAGCTATTTCCAAGCCCTGAATCCAGCCCTTGTTATACTTTCTCAGTCTGCAGCTTAAGCAAAACCCCTGGATCACGACCACCTCTTGACCCACTATATACCTAATTAGTAAACCGCTAATAAATAAGCGAATAAAATAGCTAAAAATATATACTAAGCAGATTTATATTTATATTTAATTAAATGATTTTTTTAAAAAATAGAAATAAATTATATTATAATTATAAGTAAAACCCTTGTGTCACGACCATCCCTTATTGCGATCACCCCCCTTGCTTAATAAACATATTACTTCGAAGCTATTTACATTACTAATATATTGTTTTTAAAGCCGTTTTTAGTGTTTTTATTGACTCTCAGTAGTTTTAACCTATATAACGTCTTGTGTATCCGTTTTTTTACGTTCTGGAATGTTTTAATCGGGGGCTTTGTTAATATATATAATTTTTTAACGTAGTTCGCATTTTACCTTTTATATATATGTTATATAAGCGAAGTTATTATTAGGACCTATTTTGATTAACTTGTGCTTAACCTTAGCGTTTTAGTTAATTTAGGTTTTAAAGATCTTAATCTTTACTTTTAAAAACGCAATTATTTAAGCCTTTTAATTTAAAGCCTTAATAGTTTTTATTAAAAATAGCCTTTATAAAAGATTATTAAACAAAGGGTAGGTCGCCGCTAGCCTTTATATACTAACTTATAATTACTAGTTTTTAAAAAGTATCTTTATTATAATTTTAAAAGCTATTATTAATAGATTAAGTGTAACGGGTCGTTTTTCTATAGTAAGTATTAGTGCTATAGCTTTTATAATATCCTTTTTTAAAATATAATATATTTCGAAAATAGTAGTACCTACTAGTCTTTTAGCTATATTTTAGCTATTATTTATGCTTTTTTTATAGTTTTTAACAGTAATACGTTTTTACGAGCGGCTTTATACGCTATTACTATATTTTTTTTAAAAGGCTTTACGCTAAAGCATTTAGCAGGCGTCTTATAAAGCCCGGTTTTCAGCTCTTTTTTAAGTAAACTAAAAACTCCGACGTTTAATAGCTATAAAATATAACTATAGTAAGGCTTATAAAATAAAAGCTAAATCTTATATAAGAGGTAGGTCTAAAGAAACTCGTCGCTTATATAAGATTTATAGCTGTTATATATTAATATATATTATATATTACTAAAGTGCTTTTAAATATAGGGTATAAATATATCTTATAACTATTTTAAAGCTATAAAATTACTAGTCTATTTATTAAAAAAGCAGTTAAATTGCTAGTCTTTAAATAAACCCTAGTTTTAGTTTAAAAACTACTAACTTTATACTTTTATACCTTTTTAAATTATTAGCGGCAGTAAAGCTATACTAGTAGCGCTAATAGCTTTAAAGATAGTAATTTATTTACCTTTTTTAATAGCTTTTTTAAAAATCTAGTATAAGCTAGTATTAGTAATTATAAAATAATTATTACTAATACTTTAGCTAATACCTATTTTATTAATATTAAAAAAGCGTTTTAGGGAAATATTTGCTACTTTTAAAGCCTTAAAGCAGTTAAAAAAAGGTTAATATTAATTGTTATTATACTATTAATATATATATAATTAATAGAATACGATCTAGTTAATTTTACTGCTTTATTTTAAGCTAAAAAATAATAATATTACTTCTTCTTAAGGCTTTTATTACTATTAAAAGTATTTAGCATATATTTAGCTATAAGTCTAAACTTAAATATTAAAGGCGTAAAGCCTAGCCTAGCCTGCCTTATAGCCTAGTTTACTAACTAGTTTTTATAATAAGTAGATAAGGCTTAAAGGTTAGTATAGGTCTATTTTTAGGTTAGAATACTTCGAAGGCGGCGGTATAAATATAATCTATTAATATCCTATTTTCGTACTACAGTTTAAACTAGAGCCCTAAATATAACTGCGCAAATAGCAGCCCTAGCGCGATAATTTTTTAAATCTAAAGATATAGTAATAAAAAGGAGTTAATTTTAAATTAAATAAAGGTAAAAAATAATTATAAGACCTAAACGCGGTCGCGTTATTAAAGAGTATTTAATTAAAGTAGCTGGGGTTAAAGCGCGTCTTGGGGTGTCTAGGGGCCTGGTTGTAATAGGGGGTGGTCGTAACGCAGGGGTTTTGCTTAATGAGTCGGCCGCCTAAACTAAGCAAGAAAACAAGTTTTATTCCACATATTAAAATAACATGTTGTTGCAGTCAAAAAGGGACGCCGTTAGACGGGTAAATAGTCTAACGGCATATTTCGAGGTACGTGCTTAAGCCAGTTGTACACGACGGGTGGTGACACCTTCCTTAGCCGTATCACTTCCACTAATTACAACTCTGGAGAAATCAAATTCTCCTCTGATAATCTTTAGTCGAGCGTATTACCGCTTGGTTCCTCTATCAATAGATTCAAGAAAACTTGACCAATTTACGTTCCTTGACCGTGCCGCTCTTCGTAAGCAATTTTCTCTGCCTAGCGGTTGAGAGAGGGGGACTATCGTCCCGCTCCCGGATATAATACGACCAGTCAGCTGTTTCGTCCAGTTCAGTCTGCGAGTAGCCGTTTCCTAGCCAAGCGAAGCGGTTGCCGGCGTAGGTAATATCGAAATCGTCTAAGCGCAGATTCTTCATGCACTCGACATAATGTAATGTACTTCCCGGCCATAGGGCAGTAACCTGTCCGTCGCCCTTCTTGTACCACGAATGACAGTCGTCTACCCATACTGTCCGTTTCATGAAGTGGTTCTTGTACTGCACGAAATCTTGCACAGCCTCTTCTTTCGGCATGAATATCTTCATGTTAGTTGTCTGATACTGGTCGATCAACCTGCATATCCAATTTGCCTGGGTTTCGACGCCATAGAGGACCGGGCCGTTGCCGATAGGAGAGGTAGGCCCTAGTATAGTCACGTAGTTCGGAAACCCTGCCACGGCTACGCCTAGGTATGATTGAGGATCCGTCGCCCACTTGTCCTGCAAATTCTCTCCTGTATGCGAGATGACAGGGAAGCGTGGGCGGAAGCTGGTATCAAAACCAGTAGCACAAATGAGTACGTCGACAGGATACTCCTTGCCATCATCACTTAGACAGCCGTTCTCTGTGATCTCTTTGATGTTTCCGAAGACAACTTCAACGTTAGGCTTAGTCAGGGATTCCAAGTAATTGACACCCGGAGTAATTCGACGACAACCGATGCGGAAATTGGGCGTCAATTTTGATAACAACTTTTCGTCGCCAATCTTTTCCGCCATCTGACCATTGACATAGGCTTGGGTGTCCTTCTGTATTTTGTGATCCTTGAGGAATAGACCAAAAGAACCATTAAGACCATTCTCGATCATTTTTCGGTATTGAAGAAGAGCACCGGGCTTGTTCTCAAAGTCCGACTTCTCTTCTTCGCTGAATGTACGTTGCTCGAGACCCGTGGTTGGCGAGACCCATGCTGGATTACGAATGAAAGTAGTGACTTTGCTACACTTGTCCCTAATCGCAGGCAGGACTTGGATGCCTGACGACCCGTTACCAATGAGACCGACGTGTTTTCCCTTCAATTCGACGGATTCATCCCAATTGGCTGTGTGTAAGCGTGTTCCCTTGTAGTTGTCCAGGCCTGCAATGTCAGGCCAGCGCCAGTTGTTAAGGACACCACACGTATTGATGAGAATATTGCAATGATCGGTGATCAATACATCATTAGCAGTGTCCTTGACAAGTACCTCGTATCCCGCCCTGTCGCCTTTCCAGGAGGCACCTATAACTTGGTGTTGTAGGCGGATATATTGGTGAAGATGGTATTTCTGGGCGAATCCTTCAAAATAGCTATACGCCTCTTTGGCTGGAGCATAAACTGACGACCAGTCACGCTTGGGCTCAAAGCTCCAAGTATAGTTGTGTGCCGGGACGTCACATGCACATCTGATGATTTATTAGTTATTCCACAACCTTGGCTTGAGTGATACAACAAGGGTACCAAAACCTACCCTGGATACCGATTTTCGTACCACGTCCCCGCTACGTCGGCATTCTTCTCGTATACTATGAAGTTGATGTTTTGGAAATCCTTTTGGAGTTTATAAGCCAGAAGTAGACCAGAAGCTCCAGCTCCAATGATGATGATGCGCATGCTCTTCTCGCTATGAATAGGACTCTCTAGCCGGTTACTGGCATCGCGACCAGATGGTGTATCATCAAATTGAATAGTGGACTGGTCTGCCATCTCGGATGTCCGGGGAGTAGTGAGTCTTAAAGCAAGAATGACATTCTCCGCAACATATTTATAACCGAAGGCAATAGTCTTTCTTCGTAAATCCAAGCCCGAGTGTTCGAGAGGCGAATACCGAGGAATAAACATAACCACAGCTGTCAGCCATTATAAATCCCCTCATACATTGTGTGACCATATTCATAATCAAGAAAAGACGCGTCTCCCGAGTCTGTATACTCCCCTGCGCAATGAACCAACCGGAATGTCGCGGCACTGGGAAGACAGAGCATTGCTGGCGGGGGTCAAGCAAAGCGTATGTGAAACCTTCAGCTTCAGTCCATGCTCGGCCGTTTTCTATCGCCAGGATTGGGCGAGATTCGCAGATTTGTTACTAGATAGGTGCTTCAATATCACGTAACCCGCTCTTTTGCATTACCTGCATTCTCGAGATTGACAACTGACTGCGTTGCAGTGGTGAAGCTAAGGCTTGTTGGTCTTACTCTCGTGAACCTGCATGCCGAATGATTCATGTAAACGACCACGAATCAGGAATAGTCACTCGTGCTTGCGGCGGAATCACTACATGACTCAGGCTACGGAGACCTGATTGGCCTAGGCACTTGGCTGGGGTAGGTGGCTTGGTATTTGCTTGTTTGTCAACGAGGGGCTCAATGCGTGGCAAATGACAACATGCTAGCAGATCATAGCGATGGCTTTTGTATGTCCCTGCTTAGGTTCTGTCTTTGCGAATCCCGCATCAGCTACAGCATCAGGGTGTTCAACCTGAAAAGGGCTCTGGGGAACTGTCAGTGTGGTTGACCGCTGACGGAGTTACTTGACCCCAACGAGAGAAGCCAGGCTCTCTTCTGATGAAAAAGACACACAACAACAACCGGATATTCAATGCGGGCACATACGTTGTGCCGAGAGCCAAGAGCGGTCATGTGGGTATGATTCGGTAGTCGTACTTAGCAGATGCTGAAAGCGCTGTAACGCGCTAAACGCGCTGGATTCAAGGGTTTGGTGACATATCAAAGTATCTCATGAGAAGCCGCCTCATACGGAAGACGGTCAAGTAGGTATTCTGGGCGACAGGTGGACCTTCATACAGGGTCAGTCATGCCTTGCGACCGGAAGGCTTTGAACGGGACACCATGCGGATTCAACAAGCACAACATTTCATAATTCAAATTCCATTGTAAGCCCTACACCGGGCCTTTCCTAGAGTACTTTGGTCCCTGCTAAGTTAGATCATAATTTTTGTTTTCCTGTCTCCGCTCCCCGACACCATCGTCACCTTAAGCGTACTTATCTGAGACACTGAAGCTATTATCTTAACTAGCAATTATTCCGCTGCTGCTCAGCCCCTAGCCCCTTAATATGTTAGGTTGACCATGATTGTTTTTGGCTCCGTATATGTCCGTAGTACATTAATCGCGTTCTCACGACCCGTACCGCTTTCCTTAGTACCCCCGAAAGGCGCGTTCAGGAAAGTCACTATACGTCCGAAGTCAGCTGTTGTCATCTCACGCCCTTTGTATAAGTAGGGCTGGGTCATAGGAGGCTGTTGGAGATATACTCGGAGCCCAGAGAGGGCACCGGTCGTCCAAATGCCGAATGAATAAGAATGAAATAGGTGTAGATTGACTTACAGCTGATGCAGTTGATACCGACCATGCCGCTATCCAGTTCAGACGAAATTCTCAACGCCCTGTTGATATCTTGGGTGAATATACCAGCCATCAGTCCATACTTTGTATCGTTGGCTTTGGCAATGATTTCTTCCTCAGTCTTGAACTTGTTGAGGATCGAGACGGGGCCGAAAATCTCGTTCTTGCAGATCTCGGCATCTTCGGCCACGTCGGTGAAGACAGTCGGTTGAACATAGTAGCCCTACAACACGTTCGAAGTCAGTGAGTCCCAGAGCTTGAATGTTGAGTTTAGTACTGACCTCTTCACCGACTCGGGAGCCACCGGTCAGCAATGTACCTTGGCTTCGACCCCTTTCCAGAAAACCCGAAACTCTTTCGAACTGCGCTTTGTCTACGATCGGGCCTATCTGAGTTTCAGTTGCATCGGGATCACCAATAGTCTTGCCCTGTTCCTCCATTGCCTTCTTGTATCCTGCCAAGAACTTGTCATAGATACCTTCTTGCACATACACTCTCGAAGCCGCAACGCAGACTTGACCTGTGTTTATACAGATGGCCCTCACGCACCAGAAGATGGCGTTCTCGAGGTTCGCATCATCAAATACCACGGCGGGACTCTTGCCACCAAGCTCCAGGGTGACGCGCTTCAAGTTGCTCTTCGCCGCCATTTCCTGTATCTTCCGACCAGTGGCCGTAGACCCGGTGAAGCTAATTTTGCGCACCTTCATGTGGCTCGCTAGGAGAGCTCCGGTTGTCCCATCGCCTGTGAGCACCTGGAACACACCGGGTGGAAATCCTGCTACCTTGACAAGCGTTGCAAGCGCGAGCGAACTGAATGGTGTCTTCTCGGACGGCTTCAAGATAAAGCAATTGCCAGTGGCAAGAGCGGGTGCTGCTTTCAGAGCAGCGACGGCTGTTGGGCCATTCCACTATCACCCGAAGTTAGACAGTACATACCTAGTGCGCCAGTCTCATGGTATATAGAGGCACTTATAGCTCTTGGTGCTTAAGACCCGAGCGCCTTCTATGAATGGCAGAGGATGGGATGTAAATTATCGGGTCTACTTACTGGAGTGATACCGGCAGTCACACCTAATGGCTCGTTCTGCACAATCTTCAGGAAGCCATCATCTTGGGGATAAGTTTCCCCTGCGAACTTGTCACACCATCCAGCGAAATATCTGCATGCCTGAGCGCTTCCACCAGTCTCCAACGCCCCCATAGAAGTATAAGGAGCACCCATGCTGATTCGCGATAACTCGGCAAGGTTGGGAGTGTATTGGTCAATCAAGTCGGCAAGTTTCAATAGGAGATCTCTCCTCTTCATTGCTGGGGTCTTCTTCCATGCGGGAAATGCTGCTTCGGCTGCAGCTACAGCAGCATCAACATCCTCTTCGCCGGCGACCGCCACATCATCGGCCAAGAGAGATCCATCTTTCGGATTATGGACCTCTAGCTTTTTCGAACTCTTGGCATCGACAAACTATGCTCTAGTTAGTGTAACCTACTCCGGTGTTGATGCATCGCTGGCAAACCTCGTTGTTGATAAATAGCTGCTTAGGAAGATTGGACTTGCTCCATGGAAAGGTAGCGTCGGCAAGAGGAGCTACTCGTTCAGTCATGATTAAAGACGGGATTGGAGTCAGGAAGAAGATTTCCCACAAACTGCGGATGTAGTACGAGGCGGTGGTAAAGGAAAGTGGTGTTAAAATGATGATAATATCACGAGTGAGGTGGTTATGTCTCAATATATATACCAATCACTGTTATCTCCGTGCCCCTCTTGCAACACCCAGTCTTCCTCCTGCACGGTGCGAAGAACGACAAAAAGGCACGCTTCGAGCTTGGATACGTATAGTGATCGTGTACTTTATAAGTGGACTGTTGGCTGTGCTCTGCAGATCTAAATTTCTATATCAGGATCTCAAGCAGTCATACCCCTTCGACAGCAGTATGCCATGAATACTAGTATCTTTATGACCGGCTGTTCGATGCCAACTGCTGAATCTCATGAGACCTATCTTGTCTCTCACACTGTACTAAAGATCCGACCTGGTATTCAGAGTATATCTTCCGCTGCGGTTCCCGGACTTTGGTCTAGTCGTGGATGGTACATTGTCTGGGCAATGCCGAGCTCTGCTTCACGTAGCCTATGCAAATGACTTGATTGGGTAAACAAGAGTGCTGTTAGTGTGTGTGTTGAAGATTTGCATTGCATATTGAGGGATGTATGTCACCCACTGATTTCATGCAGTCCGCGGCATAACTAACATAGCTTATCATATCTGCTGACATGTCTTTATAACTGTACATGCGTCTCTCCCAGCGCGCCAAAAGTTCTTGCACGAAGCAGTGAAGGTCCCAGGAGCTTTTTCTTAGCTGCTCCGCGATTGGACTGTTATTGAAGCAAGGGGTGTGATTCCGACGGGAATACTCTCGGGGTTCTGCTCAAGGGTTGGAGAAGATGGGATGGCGGGGTTGTTCGCCTGTTTTGGCCAGGGTCTAACACCCCGCCAAAGTCGTCTGTTTGGGCCACTCGAGCCACTGAAATAGGCAATACCGTGATGCTATGCATCCATGAGATCATCCACAATACCAAGAGCCATATATCCATTAATTCCGTGCTTGGAACACAAGAAATGCTCCCCAAGCTGCCGCTCAAATAGGCGAATAATAGGTGGCTAGGCCTCCCTTCGGCGTCTTCGGGTATTACACCTACAGCTGAGAAATTATCAAAGGATTTCTACAAAGGAACTAAAATAGTTATTCTGGACAGGTTATGTTGTAGTGATGGGGATGACAAAAGCAGGGAGTAGCCGGAATATCCTCTTTTGGACTAGGTGGCGTAAAATATTTGAGGATATCGTATCTTGCATTTTCAGTTGATTATTTGGCTGCACAGCACTAGCAGAAGAGGCCTTCGTCACGGTCGCTGTAGGCAAGCATGTGAAAGCCAGCTCTGGCTCCCAATGACAATCTTGCGGAGGTCATCGCTAAACTATCTCGCGCTTTCTTGCTCAGTAGATCTCCGTAGGGATTCTCCGACCAACGCATCATCAATTACATATGCTCACGGCTTCGCGGCGAATACATAAACAATGGTGTGCAAGGCGTTCGTACAAAGACTGGGCATATTAGCGCCCTTGTCTAAAGAGTGATTGATACTTATGGTAATGATGGGTGTCCCAACTGTGGCCGTTCTACGCTCTCATTGACATTTTCAAAGGCTCGTGCTTCATACCGATGTTGGCTCCGTCAACGGCTATGCCTATAATCAAAGAAGAGTGAGTCGGCGTTTCCCTAGCAGAGTTACCGTGGTAGTGTACGACGGAATCAAAAGCGTCAATGCTAGTACCTGTCTTCTGGGGATATCTCGAACATACAGTTCCGGGCACCGCAAGTGAGCAAGTGCCGGCACCAGAAGAAGAGAAGAAACCAAGAGAGCTGCAATAGTACTATTATAAGTGAACTTAGTAGTTATGAAACGCGATATTGACTTGTATGAAGTCGACGCGACAGCTGAACTGGTAGTTGTAGGTTTGTAGGTTGCATTTTTACCGGGTACTCCGATCTCGACTTCGCAGATCAACGGTGGGCACGAGTATGTATTGCTCAATGGCTGCGACTTTTGGATATGGATATGCCAATCGAGCTGAGAACATTCAAGTTCATGGCAGATGTCAAGGCAGATGTGCTGGCATACTGTAGACGGTCGGGCGTGGTTAGGGCGCCAAAACTCACTACGACGGGTTCTCCAGGTTCCGAGCGAGGGAGCTAGGGAGTAGCCGACATAGCGCGCGCTCTGGCAACGCCTTAACGCTAGCTGCGCCAATGGCCCTGGCTAATGTGCTCGGTGAGTGCACGGGGTCGACTGCGGTCTCTACTTCTGCGTCGGTTTCACCAAGGTTTGGCTTTGTAATGTCTGCCCTGGAATTTCTCTTCACCGTGCTTCGTGTCAATCTATCAACACTGAAGCGTCATACGGTCGTGTGTATCTAGTTTTCAAGTACCGCCTGCTCGGGTTCTGCATCCAGATTGACGACGATTCGCTCTTAATTGATGTTACAACAACACCAACCTTGGCGACCGAGAAGGCAATCAAGCTTAACCAATATGAATCATCTTAGAGCCTAGAAAGGTCTGCCAGTATTTGCGAATAAGGACAACATGAATACAGTACGTTTGAATACAGTCAGTTTGAGCGTGTCTGGATCGCATTCACTGCCTAAGATGCGGGAACCAAAAATGTCAATTGAAGCGCTATATTATGTGTCCCAATCAGACGAAGACGCGAGCCCAAACAGAGGTATTGTGGTATGAGTCTATGTAGTAACAGACACGCCAACGAGCACCATCTCGTGTGCCACACTGACTACCCTTGATTCTTCCCAGCTCTAGTACGTTTATACTGTTCGACTTGGCTCAGTGGCAGGCCACGTCGATGTTTTCGCGTAGTAAATGAAATCGTCGTCGCAAAATGTAATTAAGAGCATAAAAAATGACCGGAAGAAATGACCCTTTGAAATTTATTTAGGCAGGAGGCCGAAGTCCTGCCACTCAATAGCTCAACGCCAACGTACCTCTATATCCATGTTCATGTGCCTACCGTGTTCTTGCCTGATTCTAACGCTGAACTAGATCGCACTGGCCGTACCCTAAGGATGGCGGCGAGAGAACAATGGCCGACGACGACGCGGCAAGGCAGTGAAGAGGCCGCCTTCTGGATCAACCTGCCTCCCCAAGACATTCCCTTCAGGAACATCCTTATAACTGTCAGGATCCTTGGGGAGTACTTCTACCTTCCTGGGGCGATTTTTCCAAGGCGAAACGAAGCTTTCAGTGTCGCTGAGGAACCAGAGGCATATCCAGACAAGAAAGATCGTTACGGCCAGGGATACAATTTCAGCCACAGCTTCTAAAGTATCAGCATGTATGGAAGCTCAGGAACTGAAGAGACATTGTGTATGCGCTGGTAGGGATGGTAGGAACACTTACCAAACCATGTGCCGACATATCTCGCAGTATAAGTCGGGGTATGCTCAGTTCCATCCACGGCACCTGTGTTCCCTCTGGTTCGATCAAACAGGAATTGGTTTCGCACAAGAGTATCAATAGGTAGGGCAAACAACGCTGTCATGAAGGCAAGCGGCGCAAAAATGACAGTGATGACAGTAAACCCAATGACGGCTGTGCCGAGAAGCAGGCTTGAGCGAGCATCGTTGATGCTGATGTGTGTTCGTTTTAGGTTTAGTTGATCTTGAATTCTCTTCTCAACTCTTTCGGCATCTCCATCAATCTTCTTAACCCGTTTCTGAAATCGCTGTATGGTGGTTTTGGTGTTTTTTACTTCTTCCCAAGCCGCTATATCTGATTGCATTTCTACTGTGAGGTCGGAATTTTCAACGTCGTACCTGAGAAGCTCTTTTATCTTTGGATCCCAAGTTTCATAGTCGTCAATGAATCTTTCGAAGACTTCGAGTTGCTGGTGAAGGACTTCCTGGATCATGACCAGCTCTTCTCTGATGTCAGATATTCTGAACATGAAATTCTGCTCCCGCTCTATCTCGGGGCGCAATACTCTTCTCGGGCTGGTGTACTCGTCTACTTCTTGTAAAATCTGGATGACACTGCGTTCAAAAATATCAAGTGGTGCAGGGAACTCTCCATTAGCTTGACGGTGACCAAAACTTGATACTTGGTAGGACAAGATACGCCCAATGTCAATGCCAGGCCCTTGTAGGGGTGTGATATTTCTAACGTCAAATACCTCATCGCGGATTGAGTCGTCGCTTGTTGAAAAGGCTATGAAGACGAACTTACCCAGCCGTGAGATCCAGATATTCGGAACTACCAAGATTGGTTTCTCATTTTCGTTATGCTCTCTAGAAACGACCTGGCTTTTGTCTCGGACCATAAGACTGTCGGAGGAGAGGCTCGGGAAGTACATCTCGTCTATGGTGCGCTCAGTGTGGAGTACAGACTGAGACAATAGATCGGGGTGACAGTCTTTCCATCGCATAATCTTTTCCTTGGTTGTGATGTGAGACTCTTGATGTCGGAGCTTAAGAACCGGAAACTAAAGAGGTGAGCCTCGTGCGCCCGAAGTATAAGGCGGTCACGTACCACAATATGGGTCTGCCCAAGCATCATTGTTAATCCTCGGGATAGAGCCTCAAGGTTCGAGATATACGAAGGGTCGGTATATGGATCACTGGGAGCGTGGAGCAAATAATTTTTATAACTGCGATGATTCCACCATCGTATTCTAAGTAAATACTTGGGAACGGTTGGCAACTTTCTTGGGAAGAGGAAAACAAAACAGCTTGGTCGAAACGTACGAAGAAAAGTATTCCCTATTTCGCATTAGCTTATCATGGTTCTAAGAATGATTGGAAGTCATACATTCATCCACTCGTAATGCATCTCAACAAAGCCCGTGTGGTCACTTGCTGACCCTAACCGGTACGTTTTGTAAGGCATTCCGCATTTTTGTATTAAATCCTGAGCGTCCTTTATACGCTCGGGCCCATCGAGAGTCACATTTCTCGAAAAAATCCCTCGTAGTAACTCATGAGATCTGACGAGGTATGTTATACATAGGGCTATATTCCAATCCCCATTAACAGGATATGGAGATTGAATCTGCACAGGAGATAAAACCTCGCTCGCATCATAATCCAGGTCGAGAAGAAACGCGACGGCATGTAGGGAATTCAACTTGATTGCGTAGTGTAGAAGATTCTTATTCTTATCGTCCGGGGGTATGGAATTCGGCGAGTAGCGTCTGCTTGCAATATATTCCAGCATATCGTTATCAGGGTAAGGCCATAGAGCGTAAAAGAGGCCTGTCCTTCCCATGATGTCACGACTTTCTGGGGTCCATTGTTCGCCTTCGCACCAAAAGAACCGTTCCTTGATAGCAGTCGTATTGTTTCTGCATATCAGTAATCGCATTAGCCGACCGACGTCAAATATCAAGCCTAGGTTACGGCAATCACCCATCCAAAGACGTAGGCTCTGGCTAGACGTCTCGGCGGAAATTTTATTAAGCCGATTAACTTTTCATGTCATCAGAGCCCGGTTTCATTTGATGCGTTCAAGTACACAGGTACCTACTGAGTTCGGATTTCTTTTGTTGAGTAGTTTCAGTTGCACGACCTCTAAGCGGAGCGACGTTTCGCGCCGCACCCGAATCACGACGGGCTGCTGATGGTGGAATGCCCTCTATGCATACTTTGTCGTACGACATATCGCCCTGCAGAGGGTCCAGATTTGGATCATATGGAATAAAGTCAGCGTACGCAGGATCGATCGATCCCGCCATCTCAATTGATACGATGCTGATAGATTGGCCTTGGCTGGACACGGCGTTGGTTATCAAAAAAGATGAAGCCCAGGAAGACGGGCAGGTTTAGGTATTATGAAGAGAGAACAAGTCAAGTGGGTAGCTTTGCTTCAGCTTGGAAAATACCTTTCCCTTCAGATGTCAGCGTCGCGTTTTAGGCTAGCTTATTAAAGGAGCTGAAAGCCACTGTCTACTAATGTCCGTGTTTCCTCCCCAATTCGCACGGTACTTGATAGTAGCACACTGGCACAGAGATGTAGTCTCGCAGAATATGCCATATATTTACAAGGAGGTCAGTGAATCAGTCAATATAAACCTAAGTATAACAGTACAGGTTTTGTTTGGTAAAGGACAGTGTCCTATTAGCAAGCTAACATTGTGATATTTGGATTCGCGCCGAACCAAAGCGGCAGACAGCTGTGACGTAGATATGCAGCTGTCATCGTGGCTCGCTCGCGCTGACAGCGGAATATTTATAGTCCTGTCTATAGCAATAGGAATCCCAAGTCGCGCATCTTCGATTGGCTCAACAGAGTATGGCTGGTATGACCGGTTGGTAAGCTGCACCTATATAGTTTCAAGCATCTGTAGGAGAAGTAACGGAAAGGTTAACAGGTGAAGCAGCGATATAATAATTATTGGTGCACGTGCGTGGCCACCGGAGCAGCCCTGAATGATGTACTAATTCCCCTTGCTGATATCCACGGGTCATAGGAAGGAGCCACAATGTATGATACGGCTACTATCAAATAAGTCTGGAACACTAATCATAAGTGATTGGATGATGAAAATGTTTCCGCTGAACTGTGGCGTAACTTGTAATATGTTATATAGTTATTACCAATTGTTATTGAGCGAGGAGCAATTGTTGCCGGCGCTTGATAGCAGACAGAACGGGTAGCAGTGGAACAACGTTTCACGCGTCGAAACCTATAATCTCTCTGGACTATAAGCTTACTTTTTTGTTTTTATATATTTTGGAAGGCATGCCCCTGCTATCACAATCTGAGACATGCAATCTTCATTTCATCATCACTGAAGAAAAGCTTCTTAAAGCCACTTTTATCGAGCGCAAAGCTCCTTAATATATTTTAACTTATACCTCTATAGCCCTCCTCGTCGATATCAATACTTTGTGAAAGAGCCAGCTGTCTCAACCGGGTGAGAATACCAATCTGCCTGGCTTATACATAATTCTCTACGCATCTCGCAACAACAGGCCGGATCTGAATGAAATTAGGTACTAACTGCTCTTCTCTTAAACTTATCCGCATTCCGTGCCGATAGAACACAAAGTTAAAGTGGTCTATGATTACGCAACCTGTAGAAACTTGATTCTATAGCCGCCGACGAATCATAGGGAAAGAAGCAATTCTTTCGATCTTTAATTCCAGCGTGAGATATATTATACCCTGATTTAAGATCGCAATACTCTAAGTTTATTGCTCATGATAGCGTTTGTTCTGGACTACTTTCTATTACATGGGTCAGTTTTATTTCGATAGCACCCGGGACATTACGAAATACTACTCGATGCGAGATGGCGAGATGAGCTGTTAAAGCTCAGGACAGTATATCTGGGCAGAGATACTATGAAGTACCAACATTGAGATATCTCGTTTTTTTTCTTTTCGAAAGGAGAGTGCGGTTGCTCGGGCTGCACACAAATGTTCATAAGCAACAGCCCAATAGTGCCGTAGTGTTTGCTATCACGATCTGTACTATTACGGAAGAATCAAGATCGCAAGTCCCTGGCCATGACCGATCACAGGCCCACATGATCATGCATAACAGGGCTAGTTATATGCAAGCTGTGGATTAAGGAGGCATGCATGCGATCCGCTGCCTCTCTAGGCAGAAAATTTTGCTGCATGAACTAGATGCATTTATTGACTTATCACAGCAATTACATTTTCTATTTTGGCTACGGTTCACTCTAATGAAGAATCAGCTGTTAATCCCACTCTGCCGATTTCTCAAATATCATAGTATAATAAAGACTTCTAGAACCCGAGGTAACTTGAGCTTGACAGAGCGATATGTTCAATTGAGATGTCTAGAGGTAATCTCTATGAATGAGTTGACTGATAACGCCCTGGTATTTCCAATAAACCGCTCCTGCAATTAGGCATCACCCCTGCTGAATCTCTATGCGCCCGGTAGACTACAGGCCCAGATACACGTTGGTAATCCTCCATGGTAGCTTGTCGGTGATGATTATGGGCGCTGGTCGAAGTGGATGGTATTTAGTTGCTCTGTTAAGGTACGTCAGCGCTTGGAGGGGGAAATGGTATTTTTATCTGTATATACATACGCAGCAAGAGCAAGAGTCGCTGTGTAGTGTCTGAGTTAGTGACTGATTCCACGATAAAAAAACTAAAAAAACTCCCGTAGTGAAGGTTGAATAGAGACCATACATACCAGCTCGAGCAAGAGCAAGTAGTGCAACCACAGCCGGCCATTTTGAAGTTTTGGAGAAGTAAGTTGAAGAGGATCAACAAGAATGCCTTGTAGTAAGTTTGATGTGAGTTGCTTAACAGATGTTGTGATGTGTGCTGAGTATGAAGCAACTCGACTCTGGAGTATTCGCCAGCCTTTTATACTTGAGGAAAAAGCTCTGACCTTCAGTCAGAGTAGATACACATTCATGTCACGCTCACCTCATAGTTGGATTTCCAGACCTTCACGACCCGCGCTTCTTGACCGAGCTGGTTAGCCAAACGGGGGTATCCTTACGGGGATCCAATGAAATGTTAACTTGTGACACATTCTATTAGAATAACAGTGGGGGAGCTTCCAGGCAGGGAGTAAATGCCTCAGCTTCATGGTAGTCGACGGTTGATATCGGACGAAGAAAGCCAATAAGGTCATCGCGAGCTCTATCACTAGTCTCGATGGCAAGTGATCGGATGCTGTTCTGGGCTTCTAGCGTGGGGGAGCGAAGGATCAGCTTATTCGGAGGATAAGACGCGTGTTGGAACAGCTGATCCCGATCTTGAGGTGAGTATTTTGGTTCTAGCGGGCTAGCCGCAAGTCTAGCTACCCATGCCTATACCACGGCGTTGGAGTAGCCAATATCAATAAGCGTGTGGCTGATTTCTTGGGGGCTTTACCACCCATTGCCAAGGAGACGAGATAGAAGATTCTTCACGCCGGGCTCGGTCGGGCTAGATGGGTGGTCGAGTTAGATGTGTTCGCCTGCATCGGGCCTGTTCAGTCCCCCTTCGCAGGAGACATGATCTTCCGTTCCGGCGCTGATGTCGTTCAGGAGGGTTCTGGGACATGTCAATTCACAGCATCTTCTCCCTTCTCCTCGTCAGTGCTTGTGTAATCAGTCAGAGGATATTGAGCTGGGAGCGGCAAAAAGAAACCATATCAAGAATCTCCAACCACTGCACTCAGCAATACTGAAATCGCCTAGTCAGAGGAGCATGTCTTGGACATTAGTTCCTTGAAGAAGAATATGTGAGACTGAGACATTCCTTTACTTATACATAGTCATGAGGCCATACAGGTCCTCAGCGGCAGCATGTCTGGGAACATCAAGGTTCTCACCACTAACGACCATCAAGGTTCTCATTACTGTACCATCAGCATGGATCGCCAAGGTTCTCGCTGATAAAACACCAATCAAACCTGCGCTTATTGTCCTAGATGATACTTATTGTTCAATAGACCAATCCGTTTGCCGTGGGTTGCACCGGATAGCTGCCCGGTTGTTGGGAAACGGCACTTAAGGCATTGTAGTCTACCCCTCGAGTCGTGGACCAAGACCAAAATGCCAAGAGTGGTCGCGACAAATTGGAGATAGTGAAGCTGGTAAGACGTTTAATCTAATTGGTTATAATCCCTTGCCTACTATTCAGTGTCGCTATGCTGTTAGTTCTGGATTCAAGGGTGTACTCCGATCATTAGTGAGAAGATCAGCAAATGCCTCATCCTGACTAGTCGTTGGCCAACCTCGTCTAGGTTACTTTTATTACGTTTAGCAATTTATCTTGCTCTGTCTTTTTCCCCAAATCACTTTCATTTACTTTGGCAAGTTCCCCATGTTTGGAAGCGAAGTGTTCATTCGGTCCGACGACTATCCCTCAGAGGAGATTCCTTATGACAGACGTGTTCGGTGTGGGATTTAGTGTCTCACCATGCATCTTGACACTGCGTATCCGGACCAGTAAGTTTCAAGATTCTAAGAAAGCTAGGATGCGTCAGGGTACGCCAAAGGCGCAATCATTAATTAAGGATAATGTAATCCTATAGACCTTAGAATGCATAATAAAAAGTCCGATGTCCCGGAATATAATCTTATCCTTATGCATAATGGGGTTATCCTGGTGGGCACATGGACCGTGATCATCAAGCCCCTTGTGAAAGCTAGAAGGAATAAGAAGGGAATTTTGCCCATGACATTCCTCTGTTTCGATCATAGTCCTTGTTCGAACTTAGCTCCTGTGTATATTGAGATGACTACTTTATCAGTCCTTGACCAGTGCGTTCTGTTTATCGCCAAAGTGTGTGAACAGATCTGCAATAGGAAATGCACCATTACTTGATACTCGAACTAGACTGCTATTTCAGTCATTAATGTACTTGACCTAGATACCGTGATAATATAATGCAGATGTTTCAGGTTCACCGGGAAGGTTGCATTAACTCACTATCTCTATCAGCCGTCGTATTGCCTACGGTAATATTTTTAAACCGACGGTCCGTAACTGGTACCTCTGATACGACACACAGGAATTCTGCAACCGCATTGTATCCATAAAGCCTATCGTATCCTATTGCGCCATCAACTCCCGTGTTTCCTAGAGTCGAGCTTTTCCTGCCCAGCCCGTGCAGGAGATGAACCATGTGCAATATCCCTTGCTTAGCAGCACCGTTCAGTGCGGCAACATCAAGGCATTTAAGACCTTGTAGACCGTATTAATTTGTGAACCGTGTTTTAATAGCCGAGTCGCTGGATTCAGCTTTCCGGCTGAAGCTGCGGCACAGAGAGTGTTACACGTAGGTGACACCTGTACGCTGTTTCGTATGCCGGCTTCGGTGAACACCTTCGGCTGTACACCTCTGTACAGCTTCGTATTCGCGCATATCTTATTAGTATTAAACACAAAGCTATTCAGCCCTCGCCTGTTTGAGTCACTTAGTATAACCATAGAGGTTAATTATCTTAGGAATTTTTATATATAAGGTTAAAACAAGCTAAGTTAGGATAGGTTTAAAGGAATAAGATCTAAAGACTTAGTTAAAACCTTAAAGATTATTATTTAATTAAAGTTATTTTTTTAAGCTTAATACTACTTTTGTAATAAATGATTTTTACTTTTATAAGGTCTTAATTAATTGAGAATCTTTTTTAATTAAAATTAGCCCTTTAATACTAACTTTATATAATCTAATTACTTTTTTTGCAGCTATTATAGTAATTAGACTAATTGTTACGTAATTATTATAACTACTTTAATTTAATTCTTTATATATTTAATAAAACCTGCTATTACTTTTTTAGCTTATAATCGGGCTAATTACAACTTTTTAATATACTTTTGTTTATAATCTTAGTTTTAATAAGAATACTATTATTATACTCCTTTATATTAGTAACTAATGGAAATACTTTGCAGTTTTAACCTTTTAAGCGCGTCTTTTGCCTAATATTATTTGTTAGATCTTTTAACTAATTTAGACTATTTTTAACTAATATTATATTAATTAAAAACTCTAAAAATAAAATACCTATTTCTTATAATAGCGCTTAATAAAATACGTTTTAGTAAGATAAACTAATTCCTTTAATTAAATTAAATAATGCGATTATAGTTTTAGTTAATCTTTAATAGCTAAAAGATATAGCTTTTATATTATATAACCTGTTAGACTTTAATATAGCTATAAAAAATATATTTATTAAGCTAGCTTTTATTAAAATTATTATATAAGACTTTTTAAAATAAATAATCTAAATATATAACTAGTTATATAATATATACTAGTCTATTTTTACTTTTTGCTATAATATGACTAAAGAATATTACTAAAATTTAGCTTAGTTATAAGTATAATATATAATTATTTATAATATTTACTTTATAATAACTAATTTATATAAAGCTTGTATTAATATTATAGAAAACTAGATTATTAACTTTTAAAATTGTATAGCTAAAGCAAATAATATTATTTTTTAATAAATTTGGGATATTATTACTAAATATATTTAAAATAATAAGTAATAATAAAAAGTGGTTAGTAAATTAGAAACTATTGCTTAATAATATTATAATACCTTTTATATTATTTAATAAAAATTTACTATTTAAAAGGCTATATATTTATAGGTTATTAGTTAAGCTAAAGAAAAAAAAAGTAAATTAATAGCTTTTTTATTTAAGATTATATTAACCTAGCTTAATTTAATAAATATATATAATATTAGCTTTATAAAATATATGCTTATATTTAGGCAATTATTAATAAATACCTAGTTTAAATTATAGTTAGTAATAAACCTAATATCTAATTTATATTAAAAAGTATAAATAAGAGGGCGGCATTTTATTTTATTTTAAGCTATTATATAGCTTTTAGCTATTATATAATAATACCCCTATTTTTATATACCTATTTGCAATATATTAGTTTTAAGGTTTATATATAGGATTTTTTTTCTAATTAATTTTTGTAATAAGCCTAAGTATATTATGCTACCTAAAGCGCTAGAGTTTAATTTAACTCTATCTGCGCTAGCCTATTTACTTTAAGTGGTAGTAGCGAAGAAAATATACTGCTTTATTAGACCCTAGGTAATTTTAGTAATTTTAATAGATTAAATAATTTTAATAATAATTTTTAAAGCTTTTACCTACCTAAAAGACCTTTACCTCTTTATAACCTTTATTTATTATAGCTATCTTCTAGTTTTTTATTAGAGTAGTATAAAAATAGACTTATTTAGGCTTTAAAAAGGTTAGTATAACTAATACCTATTATAATTAATTTTATATATTTAGCTAAATTAATTATCTATAATAGTAAAAATAATATCAAGTTTTGCTTATAGTAGCTTAAAGTTAAAGTATATATTAAAATGTATATATAAAGTTTTTTTTAAAGATCTTTAGAAAAATTAATTAGG